>JAJOOS010000318.1:0-52077 GCA_029582725.1 Solanum chiquidenum
AACCATTAAAATCTCTAAAAATACAAAAAACCCTAAATCATATATAGTAAACCCAAAAAACTCATAAACCCTAAACACTAAAAAACACAAAAAAAAAACCTAAGCCTTAAACCATAAACCTTTAAACCCTAAAAAAACCTCAAGGTAAGAAATCCAAAGCCCTAAACCCTAAAAACCTAGATAGAACCCTTAACCTAAAACCGTACACCTAAAAAAACTGTAAGCCTTAAAACCTAAACCTAACCTAAAACCCTAAATCCTAAACCTAAAACCCTAAAAAAACCTAAGCCCTAAACCTTAGGAAACCCTAAATCCCATCAAGCCTAATATTAACCTTGAAAGGTTTTTGAAACCCCTACAAAACCCTAAGATCTAAACTCTAAACCCTAAATCATAAAACTCTATAAACCTTAAAGATAAAAAATTCAAAAAAAAAACCTAAGCGCTAAACCCTAAGCCCTAGAAAACCCTAAGAAACACTTATCCCTTAAAACCCCTAAAGAATCCAAGAACCCCTAAACCTAAAAAAAACTCTAAGCTTTAAGCACTATAAAACCCTAAATTGTATATGCTAAACCCTAAATAACACAAAAAAAAACCTAAGCCCTAAACCCTAAAAAACCCAAAGCCCTAAACCCTATAAACCTAGATAAAACTCTTAACCTAAAATCATAAACCTAAAAAAAACCTAAGCCCTAAACCCAAAAAAAAACATAAGAAACACTTAACCCTAAAAAACCCAAAAAACTCAAAGCTCTAAACCCTATAAACCCCTTAATCGTACATACTAATCCCTAAAAAATACAAAAAAACTATACACCCTAAAACTATAAAATACTAAGAACCACTAACCTAAAAACAAAGCCCTAAACCCTAAAAACCTTGATAAAACCATAAACATAAAACACTAAACCTAAAAACTCCCAGAGCCCTAAGCCATAAACCCTAACCTAAAACACTAATTCCTAAACCTAAAACCCTAAGAAACCCTAAACCCTAAACCTTAAGAAACCCAAAATTATGTAAACCCTAAAATAAACCCTAACAACCATTTAAAAACCCTGTAAAACCCTAAATCCTAATAAATCCACAAACCCTAAACCTAAAAAACACAAAAAAAACGAAAGCTCTAAACCCTAAGACACACTTAACCCTTAAACCCCCTAAAAACCAAAAACCCCTAAACCTCAAAAACTCTAAGCTCTAAACCCTATAAATCCGTAAATCGTATATGCTAAACCCTAAAAAACACAAAGATGTAAACCCTAAACCTATAAAACCCTAAAAATCCTTAACCTAAAATACCCAAAGACCAAAACCTTTGAAACCTAGATAAAACCCTTAACCTAAAACCCTATGCATAAAGAAACGCTAAACATTAACTTAAAACCCAAAATCCTAAACCAAAAGAGCCCTAAAAAACCCTAAACCCTAAACCTTAAGAAACCCTAATTCATATAAATCCTAAAATAAATCCTATAAACTATTTAAAACCCCTACAAACCTTAAGCTCTAAACCCTAAATCCTAAATCTTTTTAAATCCCAAACCCCAAACCCTAAGCCCTAAATAACCCTAAGGAACAATTAGCCCTTAAACACCTTTAAAAACCCAATAACCCCTAAACCTAAAAAATTCTAAGCTCTAAACCCTATAAATCCCAAAATCGTATATGCTTAACGCAAAAAAATACAAAAAAAAACTAAGCCCTAAATTCTAAACCTATAAAACCCTAAAGAACCCAAAGACCTAAACCCTAAAACCCTTAAACCCTAAATAAAACCCTTAACCTATAACCCTAAGCCCCAAACCCTATACCCTAACCTAAAACCCTAAGAAACCCTAAACACTAAGAAACCCTAAATCCTATAAATCCTAAACACCATTAAAACCCACTACAAAACCCTAAGCTTTAAATCCTAAATCCTAAAAATCAGTAAACCCTAAGAAAAACTTAACCATTAAAAACTGTAAAAATACAAAAAACCCTAAATCATATATACTAAACCCAAAAAACACAAAACACTCCTAAACCCTAAATCCTAAAAAACACAAAAAAAAAACCTAAGCCTTAAACCATAAACCTTTAAACCCTAAAAAAACCTTAAGCTAAGAAATCCAAAGCCCTAAACCCTAAAAACCTAGATAAAACCCTTAACCTAAATCCGTAAACTTAAAAAAACCGTAAGCCCTAAACCCTAAACCTAACCTAAAATCCTAAATGCTAAACCTAAAACCCTAAGAAAACCTAAGCCCTAAACCTTAAGAAACCCTAAATCCGATCAAGCCTAATATAAACCTTATAAGTGTTTCAAACATAAAACCTAAAAACCTTGATAAAACCATTAACATAAAACCCTAAACATAAAAAATCCCGTAGCCCTGAGCCCTAAACCCTAACCTAAAACACTAATTCCTAATCCTAAAACCCTAAGAAACCCTAAACCCTAAACCTTAAGAAACCCAAAATTCTGTAAACCCTAAAATAAACCCTAACAACAATTTAAAACACCTATAAAACCCTAAATCCTAATAAATCCATAAACCCTAAACCTAAAAAACACAAAAAAATGAAAGCTCTAAACCCTAAGAAACACTTAACCCTTAAAACCCCTAAAAACCAAAAACCCCTAAACCTCAAAAACACTAAGATGTAAACCCTATAACCTATAAAACCCTAAAAATCCTTAACCTAAAATACCCAAAGACCAAACCCTATAAATCTAGAAAAAACCCTAAGCACAAAGAAACGCTAAACATTAACTTAAAACCCAAAATCCTAAACCAAAAGAGCCCTAAAAAATCCTAAACCCTAAACCTTAAGAAACCCTAAATCCTATAAATCCTAAAATAAATCATATAAATCATTTAAAATCCCTACAAACCCTAAGCTTTAAACCCTATATCCTAAAACCTTTTAAACCCCAAACCCTAAACCCTAAACCCTAAAAAGCCCTAAGGAATAATTAACCCTTAAAAACCTTTAAAAACCCAATAAACCCTAAACCTCAAAAATTCTAAACTCTAAACCCTATAAATCCCTAAATCGTATATGCTAAATGCAAAAATATACAAAAAAAACCAAATTCCTAAATCCTAAACCTATAAAACCCTAAAGAACCCAAAGACCTAAACCCTAAAACCCTAAATAAAACCCTTAACCTATTACCCTAAACCTAACAAAACCCTAAGCCCCAAACCCTAAACCCTAACCTAAAACACTAAGAAACCCTAAATCCTATAAATCCTAAAAACCATTAAAACCCACTACAAAACCCTAAGCTTTAAATCCTAAATCCTAAAAATCAGTGAACCCTAACCTAAAAATACACACAAAAAATCCTAAACACTAAAAACCACTAAGAAAAACTTAACTATTAAAAACTCTAAAAATACAAAAAACCCTAAATCATATATACTAAACCCAAAAAACACAAAAAACTCCTAAATCCTAAACCCTAAAAAACACAAAAAAAAAAACCTAAGCCTTAAGCCATAAACCTTAAACCCTAAAAAAACCTTAAGCTAAGAAATCCAAAGCCCTAAACACTAAAAATCTAGATAAAAATATTAACCTTAAACCGTAAGCCCTAAACCCTAAACCTAACCTAAAATCCTAAATCCTAAACCTAAAACCCTAAGAAAACCTAAGCCCAAATCCTTAAGAAACCCTAAATTCGATCAAGCCTAATATAAACCTTAAAAGTGTTTAAAACCTAAAACCTAAAAACCTTGATAAAACCATTAACATAAAACCCTAAACCTAAAAAATCCCTGAGCCCTTAGCCGTAAACCCTAAAGTAAAACACTAATTCCTAAACCTAAAACCCTAAGAAACCCTAAACCCTACACCTTAAGAAACCCAAAATTTTGTAAACCCTTACAACCATTTAAAACCCCTATAAAACCCTAAATCCTAATAAATCCATAAACCCTAAACCTAAAAAACACAAAAAAAACAAAAGCTCTAAACCCTAAGAAACACTTAACCCTTAAAACCCCTAAAAACCAAAACCCCTAAACCTTAAAAACTCTAATCTCTAAACCCTATAAATCCGTAAATCGTATATGCTAAACCCTAAAAAACACAAAAAAAACATTAAGATGTAAACCCTAAACCTATAAAACCCTAAAAATCCTTAACCTAAAATACCCAAAGACCAAACACTATAAACCTAGATAAAACCATTAACGTAAAACCCTAAGCATAAAGAAACGCTAAACATTAACTTAAAACCCAAAATCCGAAACCAAAAGAGCCCTAAAAAATCGTAAACCCTAAACCTTACGAAACCCTAAATCCTATAAATCCTAAAATAAATCATATAAACCATTTAAAATCCCTACAAACCCTTAGCTCTAAACCCTAAATCCTAAAACCTTTTAAACCCCAAACCCTAAACCCTAAACCCTAAAAAACCCTAAGGAACAATTAACCCTTAAAAACCTTTAAAAATCCAATAATCCCTAAACCTCAAAAATTCTAAGCTCTAAACCCTATAAATTCCTGAATAGTATATGCTAAACCCAAAAAAATACAAAAAAAACCTAAGCCCTAAATCCTAAACCTATAAAACCCTAAACAACCCAAAGACCTAAACCCTAAAACGCTAAATAAAACCCTTACCCTATAACCCTAAGCTTTAAATCCTAAATCCTAAATATCAGTAAACCCTAACCTAAAAACACACACAAAAAACGCTAAGCACTAAAAAACCCTAAGAAAAACTTAACCATTAAAAACTCTAAAAATATAAAAAAACCCTAAATCATATATACTAAACACAAAAGACACAAAAAACTCCTAAACCCTAAACCCTTAAAAACACAAAAAAAAAACCTAAGCCTTTAACCATAAACTTTTAAACCCTTAAACACCTTAAGCTAAGAAATCCGAAGCCCTAAACCCTAAAAACCTAGATAAAACCCTTAACCTAAAACCGTAAACCTAAAAAAACCGTAAGCCTTAAACCATAAACCTAACCTAAAACCCTTAATCCTAAACCTAAAACCCTACGAAAACCTAAGCCCTAAACCATAAGAAACCCTAAATCCTATCAAACCTAATATAAACCTTAAAAGTGTTTAAAACCCCTACAAAACCCTAAGATCTAAACTCTAAACCCTAAATCCTAAAATTCTATAAACCTTAAACCTAAAAAATACAAAAAAAAAAACTAAGCGCTAAACCCTAAGCCCTAGAAAACCCTAAGAAACACTTATCCCTTAAACACCCTAAAGAATCCAAGAACCCCTAAACCTAAAAAAACTCTAAGCTTTAAACCCTATAAAGCCCTAAATCGTATATGCTAACCCCTAAAAAACCAACAAAAAAAACTAAGCCCTAAACCCTAAAAAACCCAAAGCCCTAAACCCTATAAACCTAGATAAAACTCTAAACCCAAAACAATAAACCAAAAAAAAACCCTAACCCCTAAACCCTAAAAGAACCATAAGAAACACTTAGCCCTAAAAAACCCAAAAAACTCTAAACTCTAAATCCTATAAACCCCAAAATCGTACATACTAAGCCCCAAAAAATACAAAAAAACCATAAACCCTAAAACTATAAAATACTAAGAACCCCTAACATAAAAACAAAGCCCTAAACCCTAAAAACCTTGATAAAACCATTAACATAAAACACTAAACCTAAAAAATCCCTGAGCCCTAAGCCCTAAGCCCTAAGCCCTAAACCCTAACCTAAAACACTAATTCCTAAACCTAAAACCCTCAACCCTAAACCTTAAGAAACCCAAAATTCTATAAACCCTAAAATAAACCCTAACAATCATTTAAAAACCCTATAAAACCCTAAATCCTAATAAATCCATAAACCCTAAACCTAAAAAACACAAAAAAACTTAAAGCTCTAAAACCGAAGAAACACTTAACCCTTAAAACCCCTAAAAACCAAAAACCCCTAAACCTCAAAAACTCTAAGCTCTAAACCCTATAAATCCATAAATCGTATATGCTAAACCCTAAAAAACACAAAAAAAACACTAAGATGTAAACCCTAAAACTCCTTAACCTAAATTACCCAAACACCAAACCCTATAAACCTAGATAAAACACTTAACCTAAAACCCTAAGCATAAAGAAATGATAAACATTAACTTAAATCCCAAAATCCTAAACCAAAAGAGCCCTAAAAAACGCTAAACCCTAAACTATAAGAAACCCTAAATCCTATAAATCCAAAAATAAATCATATAATCCATTTAAAACCCCTACAAACCCCAAGCTCTAAACCCTAATTCCAAAAACTTTTTAAACCCAAAATGCTAAACCCTAAACCCTGAAAAACCCTAAGGAACAATTAACCCTTAAAAACCTTTAATAACCCAATAACCCGTAAACATAAAAAATTCTAAGCTCTAAACCCTATAAATCCCTAAATCGTATATGCTAAACGCAAAAAAATACAAAAAAAAACTAAGCCCTAAATCCTAAACATATAAAACCCTAAAGAACCCAAAGACCTAAACCCTAAAACCCTAAATAAAACCCTTAACCTATAATCCTAAACCGAACAAAACCCAACGCCCTAAACCCTAAACCCTAACCTAAAACCCTAAGAAACCCTAAACATTAAGAAACCCTAAATCCTATAAATCCTAAAAACAATTAAAACCCACTACAAAACCATAAGCTTTAAATCATAAATCCTAAAAATCTGTAAAACCTAAAAATTCACACAAAAAACCCTAAGAAAAATCTAACCATTAAAAACTCTAAAAATACAACAGACCCTAAATCATATATACTAAACCCAAAAAACAAAAAAAATTCCTAAACCCTAAACCCTAAAAGACACACAAAAAAATCCTAAGCCTTAAACCATAAACCTTTAAACCCTAAAAAAACCATAACCTAAGAAATCCAAAGCCCTAAACCCTAAAATCCTAGATAAAACCCTTAACCTAAAACCGTAAACCTAAAAAAACCGTAAGCCCTAAATACTAAACCTAACCTAAAATCCTAAATACTAAACCTAAAACCCTAAGAAAACCTAAGCCCTAAACCTTAAGAAACCCTAAATCCGATCAAGCCTTATATAAACCTTAAAAGTGTTTAAAACCTAAAACCTAAAATCCTTGATAAAACCATGAACATAAAACCCTAAACCTAAAAAATGCATGAGCCCTGAGCCCTAAACCCTAACCTTAAACATTAATTCCTAAACCTAAAACCCTAAGAAACACTAAACCCTAAACCTTAAGAAACCCTAAATTTTGTAAACCCTAAAATAAACGCTAACAACCATGTAAAGCCCCTATAAAACCCTAAATCCTAATAAATCCATCAACCGTAAACCTAAAAAGAAAAAAAAAAAAAACGAAAGCTCTAAACCCTAAGAAACACTTAACCCTTAAAATCCCTAAAAACAAAAAGACCCTAAACCTCAAAAACTCTAAGCTCTAAACCTTATAAATCCGTAAATTGTATATGCTAAACCCTAAAAAACACAAAAAAAACACTAAGATGTAAACCCTAAACCTATAAAACCCTAAAAATCCTTAACCTAAAATACCCAAAGACCAAACCCTATAAACCTAGATAAAACCATTAACCTAAAACCCTAAGCATAAATAAATGATAAACATTAACTTAAAACCCAAAATCCTAAACCAAAAGAGCCCTAAAAAATCCTAAACCTGAAACCGTAAGAAATCCTAAATCTTATAAATCCTAAAATAAATCATATAAAGAATTTAAAACCCCTACAAACCCTAAGCTCTAAACCCTAAATCATAAAACCTTTTAAACCCCAAACCCTAAACCCTAAACCCTAAAAATCCCTAAAGAACAATTAACCCTTAAAAACCTTTAAATTTCCAATATTCCCTAAACCTCAAAAATTCTAAGCTCTAAACCCTATAAATCCCTAAATCGTATATGCTAAACCCAAAAAAAATACAAAAAAAACCTATGCTCTAAATCCTAAACCTATAAAACCCTAACGAACCCAAAGACATAAACCCTAAAACCCTAAATAAAACCCTTAACCTATAACCCTAAACCTAACAAAACCCTAAGCCCCAAATCCTAAACCCTAACCTAAAACCCTAAGAAACCCTAAATATTAAGAAACCCTAAATCCTATAAATCCTAAAAACCATTAAAACCCACTACAAAACCCTAAGCTTTAAATCCTAAATCCTAAAAATCAGTAAACCCTAACCTAAAAATACACAAAAAAAACCCTAACCACTAAAAAACCCGAAGAAACACTTAACCATTAAAAACTCTAAAAATACAAAAAACCTTATATCATATATACTAAACCCAAAAAACACAAAAAATTCCTAAACCCAAAACCCTAAAAAACACAACAAAAAAAACCTAAGCCTTAAACCATAAACCTTTAAACCCTAAAAAAACCGCAAGCCAAGAAATCCAAAGCCCTAAACCCTAAAAACCTAGATAAAACGCTTAACCTAAAGCCATAAACCTAAAAAAACCGTAACCCTTAAAACCTAAACCTAACCTAAAACCCTAAATTCTAAACCTAAAACCCTAAGAAAACCTAAGCCCTAAACCTTAAGAAATCCTTAATCCTATCAAGCCTAATATAAACCTTAAAAAGTGTTTAAAACCCCTACAAAACCCTAAGATCTAAACTTTAAACCCTAAATCCTAAAACTCTATAAACCTTAAACCTAAACAATAAAAAAAAAAAGCCTAAGCGCTAAACCCTAAGCCCTAGAAAACCCTAAGAAACACTTAACCCTTAAAAACCCTAAAGAATCCAAGAACCCCTAAACCAAAAAAAACTCTAAGCTTTAAACACTATAAAGCCCTAAATCGTATACGCTAAACCCTAAAAAACACAAAAAAAAAAACTAAGCCCTAAACCCTATAAACCTAGATAAAACTCTTAACCTAAAACCATAAACCTAAAAAAAACCTAAGCCCTAAACCTAAAAACACCATAAGAAATACTTAACCCTAAAAAACCCAAAAAACTCTAAGCTCTAAACCTTATAAACCACTAAATTCGTACATACTAAGCCCTAAAAAATATAAAAAAGCCATAAACCTTAAAACTATAAAATACTAAGAACCCCTAACCTAAAAACAAAGCCCTAAACACGAAAAACCTTGATAAAACCATTAACATAAAACCCTAAACCTAAAAAATCTCTGAACCCTAAGACCTAAGCCCTAAACCCTAAACCCTAACCTAAAACACTAATTCCTAAACCTAAAACCCTAAGAAACCCTAAAATAAACCCTAACAACCATTTAAAAACCCTATAAAACCCTAAATCCTAATAAATCCATAAACCCTAAACCTAAAAAACACAAAAAAACCGAAAGCTCTAACATACTGAAAACCATGCCTTTCGAACCGAACGCAATGCCCGTCTTCCAAATAAAAAAAAGGGCTCGTTGGGAAGAAAGATTACGTGCGGCCTGTAGAGCACATGTAAGGCACAGTCGAGTTGCTCACGCAGCGGATCACTCTCTCAGAGAGAGAGAGAGGTGTGAAAGTAATAGCCTTATGTTATGGCCGCCCCCCGACTTACGGCCTTTACGCTACTACTATTGTGATGTGAGCGGTTCAAATTGGTTGAATCTTTCTCAATCATCCTGGCCGGAACTTGTATGCAGCACTTGTACGGAGCATAAAGGCTTGGAACTAAACCCTATAAACACTTAACCCTTAAAATCCCTAAAAACCAAAAACCCCTAAACCTCAAAAACTCTAAGCTCTAAACCCTATAAATCCGTAAATCGTATATGCTAAACCCTAAAAAACACAAAAAAAAACACTAAGATGTAAACCCTAAACCTATAAAAGCCTAAAAATCCTTAACCTAAAATACCCAAAGACCAAACCCTATAAACCTAGATAAAATCATTAACCTAAAACCCTAAGCATAGAGAAACACTAAACATTAACTTCAATCCCAAAATCCTAAACCAAAAGAGCCCTAAAAAATCCTAAACCAAAAGAGCCCTAAAAATTCCTAAACCCTAAACCTTAAGAAACCCTAAATCCTATAAACCATTTAAAACCCCTACAAACCCTAAGATCTAAACCCTAAATCCTAAAACCTTTTAAACCCCAAACCCTAAAACCTAAAAAACCCTAAGGAACATTTAACCCTTAGAAACGTTTAAAAACCCAATAATCCCTACACCTAAAAAATTCTAAGCTCTAAACCCTATAAATCCCTAAATCGTATATGCTAAACCCAAAAAAATACAAAAAAACCTACGCCCTAAATCCTAAAGCTATAAAACCCTAAAGGACCCAAAGACCTAAACCCTAAAGCCCTAAATAAAATTCTTAACCTATAACCCTAAACCTAACAAAACCCTAAACCCCAAACCCTAAGAAACCCTAAACATTAAGAAACCCTAAATCCTAAAAACCATTAAAACCCACTACAAAACCCTAAGCTTTAAATCCTAAATCCTAAAAATCAGTAAACCCTAACCAAAAAATACACACAAAAAACCCTAAACACTAAAAAACCCTAAGAAAAACTTAACCATTAAAAACTCTAAAAATACAAAAAAAAACCTAAATCATATATACTAAACCCAAAAAACACAAAAAACTCCTAAACCCAAAATCCTAAAAATCACAAAAAAAAAACCTAAGCCTTAAACCATAAACCTTTAAACCCTAAAAAAACCTTAAGCTAAGAAATCCAAAGTCCTAAACACTAAAAACCTAGATAAAACCCTTAACCTAAAACTGTAAACCTAAAAAACCGTAAGACTTAAACCCTAAACCTAAAACCCTAAGAAAACCTAAGCCCAAATCCTAAAGAAACCCTAAATCCGATCAAGCCTAATATAAACCTTAAAAGTGTTTAAAACCTAAAACCTAAAAACCTTGATAAAACCATTAACATAAAACCCTAAACCTAAAAAATCCCTGAGCCCTAATCCCTTAACCCTAACCTAAAACACTAATTCCTAAACCTAAAACCCTAAGAAACCCTAAACCCTAAACCTTAAAAAACCCAAAATTCTGTAAACCCTAAAATAAACCCTAAAAACCATTTAAAACCCCTATAAAACCCTAAATCCTAATAAATCCATAAAACCTAAACCTAAAAAACACAACAAAACCGAAAGCTCTAAACCCTAAGAAACACTTAACCCTTAAAATCCCTAAAAACCAAAAACCCTAAACCTCAAAAACTCTAAGCTCTAAACCCTATAAATCCGTAAATCGTATATGCTAAACCCTAAAAAACACAAAAAAAACACTAAGATGTAAACCCTAAACCTATAAATCGCTAAATATCCTTAACCTAAAATACCCAAAGACCAAACCCTATAAACCTAGATAAAACCATTAACCTAAAACCCTAAGCATAAAGAAATGCTAAACATTAACTTAAAATCCAAAATCCTAAACCAAAAGAGCCCTAAAAAATCCTAAATCCTAAACCTTAAGAAACCCTAAATCCTATAAATCCTAAAATAAATCATATAAAGCATTTAAAAGCCCTACAAACCCTAAGCTCTAAACCCTAAATCCTAAAACCTTTTAAACCCCAAACCCTAAACCCTAAAAAACCCTAAGGAACAATTAACCCTTAAAAACCTTTAAATACCCAATATTCCCTAAACCTCAAAAATTCTAAGCTCTAAACCCTATAAATCCCTAAATCGTATATGCCAAACCCAAAAAAATACAAAAAAAACCTATGCCCTAAATCCTAAACCTATATAACCCTAAAGGACCCAAAGACCTAAACCGTAGAACCCTAAATAAAACCCTTAACTTATAACCATAAACCTAACAAAACCCTAAGCCCCAAACCCTAAACCCTAACCTAAAACCCTAAAAAACCGTAAACATTAAGAAACCCTAACTCCTATAAATCCTAAAAACCATTAAAACCCACTACAAAACCCTAAGCTTTAAATCCTAAATCCTAAAATTCAGTAAACCCTAACCTAAAAATACACAAAAAAAACCCTACACACTAAAAAATCCTAAGAAAAACTTAACCATTAAAAACTCTAAAAATACAAAAAACCCTAAATCAGATATACTAAACCCAAAAAACTCCTAAACACTAAACCCTAAAAAACACACACACAAAAAAACCTAAGCCTTAAACCATAAACCTTTAAACCCTAAAAAAACCTCAAGCTAAGAAATCCAAAGCCCTAAACCCTAAAAGCCTAGATAAAACCCTTAACCTAAAACCATAAACCTAAAAACACCGTAAGCCTTAAAACCTAAACCTAACCTAAAACCCTAAATCCTAAACCTAAAATCCTAAGAAACCTGAGCCCTAAACCTTAAGAAACCCTTAATCCTATCAAGCGTAATATAAACCTTAAAAAGTGTTTAAAACCCCTACAAAACCCTAAGATCTAAACTCTAAACCCTAAATCCTAAAAATCTATAAACCTTAAACCTGAAAAATTCAAAAAAAAAGCTAAGCGCTAAACCCTAAGCCCAAGAAAACCCTAAGAAACACTTAACCCTTAAAAACCCTAAAGAATCCGAGAACCCCTAAACCTAAAAAAACTCTAAGCTTTAAACACTATAAAGCCCTAAATCGTATATGCTAAACCCTAATTAACACAAAAAAAAAACCTAAGCCCTAAACCCTAAAAAACCCAAAGCCCCAAACTCTATAAAACTAGATAAAACTCTTATCCCAAAACCATAAACCTAAAAAAATCCTAAGCCCTGAACCCTAAAAACACTTAACCCTAAAAAAACCCAAAAAACTCTAAGCTCTAAACCCTATAAACCCATAAATCGTACATACTAAGCCCTAAAAAATACAAAAAACCCATAAACCCTAAAACTATAAAATACTAAGAACCCCTAACCAAAAACCAAAGCGCTAAACCCTAAAAACCTTGATAAAACCACTAACATAAAACCCTAAACCTAAAAATCCCTAAGCCCTAAGCCCTAATCCATAAACCCTAAACTAAAACACTAATTCCTAAACCTAAAACCCTAAGAAACCTTAAACCCTAAACCTTAAGAAACCCAAAATTCTGTAAACCCTAAAATAAACCCTAACAACCATTTGAAACCCTTATAAAACCCTAAATCCTAATAAATCCATAAACCCTAAACCTAAAAAACACACAAAAAAAAAACGAAAGCTCTAAACCCTATAAACACTTAACCCTTAAAATCCCTAAAAACCAAAAACCCCTAAACCTCAAAAACTCTAAGCTCTAAACCCTATAAATTCGTAAATCGTATATGCTAAACCCTAACAAACATAAAAATAACACTAAGATGTAAACCCTAAACCTATAAAACCCTAAAAATCATTAACATAAAACACCCAAAGACCAAACCCTATAAACCTAGATAAAACCCTTAACCTAAAACCCTAAGCATAAAGAAACGCTAAACATTAACTTAAAACCCAAAATCCTAAACCAAAAGAGCCCTAAAAAACACTAAACCCTAAACCTTAAGAAACCCTAAATCCTATAAATCCTAAAATAAATCATATAAAGCATTTAAAACCCCTACAAACCCTAAGCTCTAAACCCTAAATCGTAAAACCTTTTAAACCCCAAACCCTAAACCCTAAACCCTAAACCCTAAAAAACCCTAAGGAAATATTAACCCTTAAAAACTTTTAAAACCCCAATAACCCCTAAACCTAAAAAATTCTAAGCTCTAAACCCTATAAATCCCTAAATCGTATATGCTAAACCCAAAAAAATACAAAAAAAACCTAAGCCCTAAATCCTGAACCTATAAAACCCTAAAGAACCCAAAGACCTAAACCCTAAAACCCAAAATAAAACCCTTAACCTATAACCCTAAACCAAACAAAACCCTAAGCCCCAAACCCTAAACCCTAACCTTAAACCCTAAGAAACCCTAAACATTAAGAAACCCTAAATCCTATAAATCCTAAAAACCATTAAAACCCACTACAAAACCCTAAGTTTTCAATCCTAAATATCAGTAAACCCTAACCTAAAAACAAAAACAAAAAACCCTAAAGACTAAAAAACCCTAAGAAAAACTTAACCATTAAAAACTATAAAGATACAAAAAAACCTAAATCATATATACTAAACTGAAAAAACACAAAAAGCTCCTAAACCCTAAACCATAAAAAACACAAAAAAAAAAACCTATGCCTTAAACCATAAACCTTTAAACCCTAAAAAAACCTTAAGCTAAGAAATCTAAAGCCCTAAACCCTAAAAACCTAGATAAAACCCTTAACCTAAAACTATAAACCTAAAAAAACCGTAAGCCTTAAACCCTAAACCTAACCTAAAACCCTAAATCCTAAACCTAAAACCCTAAGAAAACCTAAGCCCGAAACCTTAAGAAACCCTAAATCCGATCAACCCTAATATAAACCTTAAAAGTGTTTAAAACCAAAAAACCTAAAAACCCTGATAAAACCCTAAACCTAAAAAATGCATGAACCCTAATCTCTAAACCCTAACCTAAAACACTAATTCCTAAACCTAAAACCCTAAGAAACCCTAAACACTAAACCTTAAGAAACCCAAAATTCTGTAAACCCTAAAATAAACCCTAACAACCATTCAAAACCCCTATAAAACCGTAAATACTAATAAATCCATAAACCTAAAACCTAAAAAACACAAAAAAAAAATGAAACCTCAAAACTCTAAGCTCTAAACCCTATAAATCCGTAAATTGTATATGCTAAACCCTAAAAAACACAAAAAAAACACTAAGATGTAAACCCTAAACCTATAAAACCCTAAAAATCCTTAACCTAAAATACCCAAAGTCCAAACCCTATAAACCTAGATAAAACCATTAACCTAAAACCCTAAGCATAAAGAAATGCTAAACATTAACTTAAAACCCAAAATCCTAAACCAAAAGAGCCCTAAAAAATCCTAAACCCTAAACCTTAAGAAACCCTAAATCCTATAAATCCTAAAATAAATCCTATAAACCATTTAAAACCCTTACAAAACCTAAGCTCTAAACCCTAAATCCTAAAACTTTTTAAACCCCAAACCCTAAACCCTAAACCCTAAAAAACCCTAAGGAACAATTAACCCTTAAAAACCTTTAAAAACCCAATAACCCCTAAACCTAAAAAATTCTAACCTCTAAACCCTATAAATTCCTAAATCGTATATGCTAAACCCTATAAAATACAAAAAAAAAAACCTATGCCCTAAATCCTAAACCTATTAAACATTAAATAAAACCCTTAACATATAACCCTAAACCTAACAAAACCCTAAGCCCCAAACCCTAAACCCTAACCTAAAACCCTAAGAAACCATAAACATTAAGAAACCCAAAATCCTATAAATCCCTAAAACGATTAAAACCCACTACAAAACCCTAAGTTTTAAATCCTAAATCCTAAAAATCAGTAAACCCTAACCTAAAAACAAACAAAAAAAACCCTAAACACTAAAAAACACTAAGAAAAACTTAACCATTAAAAGCTGTAAAAATACAAAAAACCCTAAGTCATATATACTAAACCCAAAAAACACAAAAAACTCCTAAACCCTAAACCCTAAAAACCACAAAAAAAAAACCTATGCCTTAAACCATAAACCTTTAAACCTTAAAATAAACTTAAGCTAAGAAATCCAAATCCCTAAACCCTAAAACCCTAGATAAAACCCTTAACCTAAAACCATAAACCTAAAAAAACCGTAAGCCTTAAACCCTAAAGCTAACCTAAAACCCTAAATCCTAAACCTAAAACCCTAGGAAAACCTAAGACCTAACCCTTAAGAAACCCTAAATCCTATCAAGCCTAATATAAACCTTAAAAGTGTTGAAAACCCCTACAAAACCCTAAGATCTAAACTCTAAACCCTAAATCCTAAAACTCTATAAACCTTAAACCTAAAAAATACAAAATAAAAAACACTAAGCGCTAAACCCTAAGCCCTAGAAAACCCAAGAAACATTTAACCCTTAAAAACCCTAAAGAATCCAAGAACCCCTAAACTTAAAAAAACTCTAAGCTTTAAACCCTATAAACCCCTAAATCGTATATGCTAAACCCTAAAAAAGACAACAAAAAACCTAAGCCCTAAACCCTATAAACCTATATAAAACTCTTAACCTAAAACCATAAACCTAAAAAAAACCTAAGCCCTCTACCCTAAAAAACCATAAGAAACACTTAACCGTAAAAACCCACAAAAAACTCTAAGCTCTAAACCCTATAAATCCCTAAATTGTACATACTAAGCCCTAAAAAATACAAAAAACCCATAAACCCTAAAACTATAAAATACTAAGAACCCCTAACCTAAAAACAAAGCCCTCAACCCTAAAAACCTTGATAAAACCATTAACATAAAACCCTAAACCTAAAAAATCCCTAAGCCCTAAGCCCTAAGCCCTAAACCCTAACCTAAAACACTAATTTCTAAACCTAAAACCCTAAGAAACAATAAATCCTAAACCTTAAGAAACCCAAAATTCTGTAAACCCTAAAATAAACCTTAACAACCATTTAAACCCTTATAAAACCCTAAATCCTAATAAATCCATAAACCCTAAACCTAAAAAACACAAAAAGAATGAAAGCTCTAAACCCTAAGACACACTTAATCCTTAAACCCCCTAAAAACCAAAAACCCCTAAACCTCAAAAATTGTAAGCTTTAAACCCTATAAATCCGTAAATCGTATATGCTAAACCCTAAAAAACACAAAAAAAACACTAAGTTGTAAACCCTAAAAATCCTTAACCTAAAATACTCAAAGACCAAACCCTATAAACCTAGATAAAACCCTTAACCTAAAACCGTAAGCATAAAGAAACTCTAAACATTAACTTAAAACCCAAAATCCTAAACCAAAAGATCTCTAAAAAAACCCTAAACCCTAAACCTTAAGAAACCCTAAATCCTATAAATCCTACAATAAATTCTATAAACCATTTAAAACCCCAACAAACCCTAAGCTCTAAACCCTAAACCCTAAAACCTTTTAAACCCCAAACCCTAAACCCTAAAAAACTCTAAGGAACAATTAACCCTTAAAAACCTTTAAAAACCCAATAACTAAATTCTAAGCTCTAAACCCTATAAATCCCTAAATCGTATATGCTAAACCCAAAAAAATACAAAAAATACCTAAGCCCTAAATCTTAAAGCTATAAAACCCTAAAGAACCCAAAGACCTAAACCCTAAAACCCTAAATAAAACCCTTAACCTATAACCCTAAACCTAACAAAACCCTAAGCCCCAAACCCTAAACGCTAACCTAAAACCCTAAGAAACCCTAAATCCTATAAATCCAAAAAACCATTAAAATCCACTACAAAACCCTAAGCTTTAAATCCTAAATCCTAAAGATCAGTAAACCCTAACCTAAAAATAAACACAAAAAACCCTAAACATTAAAACCCTAAGAAAAACTTAACCATTAAAAACTCTAAAAATAAAAAAACCCTAAGTCATATATACTAAACCCAAAAAAAACAAAAAAATCCTAAACCCTAAACCCTAAAAACACACAAAAGAAAAACCTAATCCTTAAACCCTAAAAAAACCTTACGCTAAGAAATCCAAAGCCCTAAACCCTAAAACCCTAGAAAAAACCCTTAACCTAAAATCATAAACCTATAAAAACCGTAAGCCTTAAACCCTAAAGCTAACTTAAAACCTTAAATCCTAAACCTAAAACCCTAGGAAAACCAAAGACCTAAACCTTAAGAAACCCTAAGTCCTATCAAGCCTAATATAAACCTTAAAAGTGTTTAAAACCCCAACAAAACACTAAGATCTAAACTCTAAACCCTAAATCCTAAAACTCTATAACCCTTAAACCTAAAAAATACAAAAATAAATAAAATAAGCGCTAAACCCTAAGCCCTAGAAAACCCCAAGAAACACTTAACCCTTAAAAACCCTAAAGAATCCAAGAACCCCTAAACTTAAAAAATCTCTAAGCTTTAAACCCTATAAAGCCCTAAATCGTATATGCTAAACTCTAAAAAACAAAAAAAAAAACTAAGCCCTAAACCATAAAAAACCCAAAGCCCTAAACCCTATAAACCTAGATAAAACTCTTAACCTAAAACCATAAACCTAAAAAAACCCTAAGCCCTAAACCCTAAAAAACCATAAGAAACACTTAACCCTAAAAACCCAAAAAAACTCAAAGCTCTAAACCCTATAAATCCCTTAATCGTACATACTAAGCACTAAAAAACACAAAAAACCCATAAACCCTAAAACTATAAAATACTAAGAACCCCTAACCTAAAAACAAAGCCCTAAACCCTAAAAACCTTGATAAAACCATTAACATAAAACCCTAAACCTAAAAAATCCCTGATCCCTAAGCCCTAAGCCCTAAACCCTAACCTAAACCACTAATTCCTAAACCTAAACCCTAAGAAACCCTAAACCCTAAACCTTAAGAAACCCAAAATTTTGTAAACCCTAAAATAAACCCTAACAACCATTTAAAACCCTTATAAAACCCTAAATACTAATAAATCCATAAACCCTAAACCTAATAAAAACAAAAAAACAGAAGGCTCTAAACCCTAAGACACACTTAACCCTTAAAACTCCTAAAAACCAAAAAACCCTAAACCTCAAAAATTGTAAGCTTTAAACCCTATAAATACGTAAATCGTATATGCTAAACCCTAAAAAACACAAAAAAAACACTAAGTTGTAAACCCTAAACCTATAAAACCCTATAAATCCTTAACCTAAAATACCCAAAGACCAAACCCTATAAACCTAGATAAAACCCTTAACCTAAAACCCTAAGCATAAAGAAACGCTAAACATTAACTTAAATCCCAAAATCCTAAACCAAAAGAGCCCTAAAAAACCCAAAACCCTAAACCTTAAGAAACCCTAAATACTATAAATCCTAAAATAAATTCTATAAACCATTTAAAACCCCAACAAACCCTAAGCTCTAAACCCTAAATCCTAATACCTTTTAAACCCCAAACCCTAAACCCTAAACCCTAAAAAACTCTAAGGAACAATTAACCCTTAAAAACCTTTAAAAACCCAATAACCAAATTCTAAGCTCTAAACCCTATAAATCCCTAAATCGTATATGCTAAACCCAAAAAAATACAAAAAATACCTAATCCCTAAATCTTAAGTCTATAAAACCCTAAAGAACCCAAAGACCTAAACCCTAAAACCCTAAATAAAACCCTTAACCTATAACCCTAAACCTAACAAAACCCTAAACCCTAAACCCTAACCTAAAACCTTAAGAAACCCTAAACATTAAGAAACCCTAAATCCTATAAATCCTAAAAACCATTAAAACCCACTACAAAACCCTAAGCTTTAAATCCAAAATCCTAAAGATCAGTAAACCCTAACCTAAAAATAAACACAAAAAACCCTAAACACTAAAAAACCCTAAGAAAAACTTAACCATTAAAAACTGTAAAAATACAAAAAACCCTAAATCATATATACTAAACCCAAAAAACACAAAAAACTCCTAAACCCTAAACCCGAAAAAACATTAAAAAAAAAAACTTATGCCTTAAACCATAAACCTTTAAACCCTAAAAAAACCTTAAGCTAAAAAATCCAAATCCCTAAACCCTAAAAACCTAGATAAAACCCTTAACCTAAAACTGTAAACCTAAAAAAGCCGTAAGCCTTAAACCCTAAACCTAACCTAAAACCCTAAATCCTAAACCTAAAACCCTAAGAAAACCTAAGCCCTAAACCGTAAGAAACTCTAAATCCTATCAAGCCTAATATAAACCTTAAAAGTGTTTAAAACCCCTACAAAACCTTAAGATCTAAACTCTAAACCCTAAATCCTAAAACTCTATAAACCTTAAACCTAAAAAATACAAAAAAAAACCTAAGCGCTAAACCCTAAGCCCTAGAAAACCCTAAGAAACTCTTAACCCTTAAAAACCCTAAAGAATCCAAGAACCCCTAAACCTAAAAAAACTCTAAGCTTTAAACCCGATAAAGCCCTAAATCGTATATGCTAAACCCTAAAAAACACAAAAAAAAAAACCTAAGCCCTAAACCCTATAAACCTAGATAAAACTCTTAACCTAAAACCATAAACCTAAAAAAAACCTAAGCCCTATACCCTAAAAAACCATAAGAAACACTTAACCCTAAAAAACCCAAAAACCTCTAAACCTAAAAAACTCTTAGCTCTAAACCCTATAAACCCCTAAATCGTACATACTAAGCCCTAAAAAATACAAAAAACCCATAAACCCTAAAACTATAAAATACTAAGAACCCCTAACCTAAAAACAAAACCCTAAACCGTAACATTTGAGATGCATTAATCGAGAATCCAATATCTATTTTGAAGATTTACAAATTAAATACATAACATTTGTCTCATATATAATATAAACAATGGACTTAATAGCTTTGGAGACTAGCAGGAATGAAAAATAAGCTAGGCAAACACAATTGCTATAAACAAATAAAACAGGGCAGAAATCTCGTGTGAAAACATCATCTAGAACTAACTTGACAAAGTATTCACAAATATGTTTCAGGTGATTGATGTTCGAGGCTCCACATGAGACCCACTATTATGTCCAGTTAGGGATGGCAGCGAAGAGAGGCGTACAAGAATAGAGCAGTGGAACCGGGAAAAAGAACAAGCAGAACTTGATAACAAGGCTAATGTAGACTAGTAATTACAAAAATGAAAGCAATGAGAATAGATCAGTATTATAATCAGCAATGACAAGAAAGTGCATATGGATAATAGATGAAAACATTGTGTTGGTTGTGGATCCAAGTCAGAAGATATATACCAACAGGTTTGGTTTCACAGGCATTTGCAGGGACAAGAGTTGAATGACTGATCTGTAGCTGGAGACAACAATATTAAAATTCTTAATCCTTTAGTCTATTTTTAGCTTTGAAATTCTTTGAAATGAGCAAATATTGATTCTATTCATCCAACAATTATAATTCTGATTTTCATACCATATATAAGCACTGAAACTCAAAAAATATACTCCTGAAATGACCGAATATCATTTAAACCAGTACGATAGTGAAGCTTATTTATCATGTTTAGTTTGGTTGTGACCTATGTACTCCGAGAATCACGTTCTTTGAGCAGAAAGTTCCTTTGTCAAGGAAGGCAAAGCCACGACTCACCTCTGTAAGATTTTTCCAAAAACTCAACTAAACTATAGCAATTTATGGTTTACAACCTCCCTTCTAACACGTAGAGAGCTGTTGACAACAATCCCAACCTCTAACCTCTTAACTCTTCTCTTCAATGAATGAATGAAGTCCCTCACAAACACAAAACAACAGCTACTACAATCAATGAAGAACAACTCAAAGCAAACTATTACAACTCAAGAACAATATACATAAAACTTTATAGGAACAAGTTCTTTCATTGTCGTAAAACAGTCCTTGATTATGCAAACTTACTTTTTCTTGAGCTTCCCAACAATTTTTAGCTATAAATATAAGGGATGTGGAACTTTGGAACTGGGAACTGCTAGTTTTGCGTCGTACGGACTATTTTTTGTTATTATGTATGGCAGTGAACTTATATGAGACCTATTTAAGGTTGTGGATGCTTAGTTTGTAACTTCTCTAGAAGAGAATCTTGATGATATCATTTAGGTATTTCATCTTTCACTTGAAAAAAAGAAGACAAACCATTCACATCGAGGATGAGGACATCGTAGAGAGATTGAGGCAGAACTATCATCTCAGGAATTAAAAGCCTTCTTTTAATAGAATAAAGTCGGGTATATGACTACTTACTTGGTCAGCAGAAAAACAGTTGTCATTCAGTTGAAACAGGTGATATTGTAGGTGGGACATGTGATTGTTGAGCAGCAAATAATTCTTTCATTTTCATTATTTCTTTCATCTCATCTTCTAAGGTAGACAAGCGATCATTCAAGGATTTGTTTTCCTCATTCAAGGATTTGTTTTCTTCATTCAAGAATTTGTTATCATTTCGAGTTGAACGTAGAGCAGACAATAGTTCAGCCTTTGAAGAAGTTCCACCTTTCAAATCTTTCGCCTTTACTCCACCCCCAAATCCAAATACATGGCTACGAGTTTGTGGTCCACAACATTTTTCAACAATCTCTATACTAGATAGAGATGGATCTTCTTGAACCATTTCCTCAAGTTGAGCCTACAAAATATATAAAAGGACATTTTCATCAAAACACTTAACAATTTCAAGCGATTAACTTATTCAATTTACCAAACGTACATGTTTTTTAATTGCTTCAGGTTCAACAAGCTTGTTATCTTTCTTACGAGTCTCAAAGAAAATAGTCGCCAAATCTGGTGGATTGCCATCTTTCCCACCCTTTACATCAAAGTCAAACATGTCAAATAACGACACAAACCTCGTAAATACTCCATCAAGGAAAATAGTTTTTTAACAATACCTTTTGATAAATAATCTCTCGAATAGGTTTGCTACCAATATGATGAAGCATCTTTAACTTAGATCGGTTTGTTGCATTCCTGATGCTTCTTGCCTGTATTTGTGAAACAATAAGCTTAATTAGAATAATTATAACAAAATTATTAAAACATAAGGCATTTCATGCCTTAACAAACTTCTAGGTTGTTTCCTAGTAATAGACTTAACCAATATACATACCTGAAAACTTTCAGAAGTAAAATGTTCCTTTACTAACCATTCCCATTCTTTTTTGTCTACTCCCCTTGGGATATTCTTGAGAGATTGTTGAATGGGCTTATCCTTCACATATTTTGCATGCAAGTGTCCTCTCCATTTGTTCCATAACTCATTCATCCATCCCAAGATATGATCACGATGATCATTCATGTCAACAGCCTCAAATTTGTGCTACAAAAATCGAGACATGAGTTGAGTTATTACCACGGGAGAAGAATTAAGAAAGGACAACAAAATGAAAAAGATATGTGCTTCTAGTAGAATAAGCAGCGATTCTATAGTAAATAAGATAAAAAGACTAGGAATTTTCGTTAGATGTAGTTCTTTTACTATCCTCATTTATTTAGGATGTTAATTGTGTAAGATTAAGGATTACTTGTCTCGCTTTTTAGAACACTCCTCATTTAACTTTTAAACAATAAATAGAGTGAACTAACAGGGTATGAGAAAGGGAAACTACAGTTTAAACACTTGGGTATCCTTATATCAGCAAAGAGGCTCTCTTCAATTGATTGTGAAGATTTGATTAACAAGATGAGTAGTAGAGTTAACACATGGGGTTCTAAAAACCTGTCTTATGCAGGTCGAGTACAACATGTAAACTCACTCCTAATTAGAGTACACTCTTAGTGGTCTGTTGTACTGATATTGCCTAAGAGAGTAATGTAATGTTACTGTTATGAATGTAATGTTAATGTTACTTTTGTGAATATGGATGTAATGTTACTGAGCATAACAGAGAAAGCAATACAAAGCAGAGAAAAAAAAATTCAAAACTGAAAGAAAAAATCAGATCAAATATTATATTGCAAAAAAGAAAAAAAACAAAACAGGGGAAATTGCAAAACAAAGTTTTTTCTCGCTGTTACTGAAGTCTCGCTTCTCGCTTCTGGGACTGAAGCGCTCATAGAACAATAACACATTTGTTGGATCAATATTACAGGCAGATCCTTGTCACCTTGAAAATATTATTAGATAGAGGTACCATGGCACTTTTCTATTCGATATCTCGAGTAAATAAGATTTCAGTAACACATGAGAATGGTGTGAAACTTATGTTAATGAAAGATTTGAATGAAGTTTAAATTTGTTACCTCAACAGCTGCCCACATGTGATTTAACTTCTCTTGCTTAATATCACTCCACGAGGTTACTCCCAACGGACAAATATTACGGTCACGAACAATTTTTCCCAAATGCCTCGAAAATAATTTGCTATTTGTTCCAACAGTTCGATTATTGTAAAATGTTACTTTCAGCTTTTCTCCATTTTCAAGTGAAGCAACTTCTTTGCACATGTTGCTCCCTCGAACTCTTCTTACCTTTGTAGGATTAGATGAACCTACGGTGCATAATTTAGCAAAAACTATAGCAATCAAATTTAGGTTTACAAATTAATAAGATATGGCTTGAAAATATCGTACCTTTTTCAGTTGTTTGAGAATGTTCCATAACTTCATCAATAGATGGAGGCAATGAAAGATTAGTTTGCATATCCTCTTTCTCAAGAATCGATTTATCCATTCTTTGCATTTCTTGACTAAACGACGTGGTCGAATTTGCTCTTGTGCTTATAGAAGGAGTTTTAATATGTTGATTAGCATAAAGAGCACTCTTGTTGATACATCCCACCTCAGATTCAGAAGTCATGTAGTTGTTATATTTCATTCCCATTCCTTGACTAGTACACAAAGTAGAGCTTTTAAGTCCTTGTCCGCGCCCCTTCCCTATAGAACCTAGAGAAATCACATCATATTACCTATACTTTAGCATAGTGTTTCAGCCATAGCATATATAGGAATACAAAGTAGAGAAAAAAATGGATGCAGCCATGAAATAGGAAAAATCTGTGACATTTATAAAACTAAGATAGTGTTACTACTAATTTTATTGTGCACATAAGCTGGAGGTGTGAAAATATGAATACATGTTTCAGCATATCAAGCATGTTTCATCCTCTTCTTTAACTAGAAGAAGTTTAAGATGGATCGAAGTTGTGGTTGCTCTATAGGAAGCTACGATGTGCTACATCTGGAAAGTCAGGAACTGAAAATAGTTCAAAGGTATTACAGACAAACTTGGAACTTTTATTTGAAAACATAGCAGATTTTCAAAAATCTTACTTGTCTCGACTTCTTGGGTGTATTGCTTACCTAGATTAGTCGATGCATGAGCTGAAGGATTAATTTGCTTGTTCTCTTTCTCAAGATCGATGGAGTTCTTAGGTATCGTTATCATTCCTTGACTAGTAAACAAAGTAGAGTTTGTAAGTCCTTGTCCTTGACCCTTCCCTACATAACATGGAGAAAACAAATCATATAATTAATGCTTTAGAATATTTCTTTTGAGAGCGAGAAGCTGTAAGAAATAACAACGGCTCAAAGAGAAGATTAGATTTTGAGACAGAAAAAAAATAGAGCATTATATAAAAAATAAAAAATAACAAGGGCTCACGTTTCACTATCGACTCTCTTGAGGGTAGAAAAGTGATAAAAGTATGATACATTTCAATGAGACCCAAGACCAAGAACAGTTTGCAAGCAAATACAAATGAAATGTACACACAAGATACTTGGAAATTTTATTTGAAAACATAGCAGATTTTCAAAAATCTTAGTTGTCTCGAATTCTTGGGTGTACTGCTTACCTAGATTAGTCGATGCATGAGCTGAACGGTTAATTTTCTTGTTCTCTTTCTCAAGATCGATGGAGTTCTTAGGTATCGTTGTCATTCCTTGACTAGTTAACACAGCAGAGTTTGTAAGTCTTTGCCCTCGACCCTTCCCTACATAACATGGAGAAAACAAATCATATTATTAATACTTTAGAATATTCCTTTTGAGAGCGAGAAGCTGTAAGAAATAACAACGGCTACATAATATGAGCTATTAATATCAATTTTGAACAGTTTATTTAAAAGACTTTACTTGTTTCAATTTCTTGCATGTACTCATTAACCAGATCACTAGATTGAGACACAAAACTCTTAGTTGACAAGTCTCTTCTCTCAGCCAAAGATTTAAGCCCTCGTCCTCGTCCCTTTCCAATAGCACCAGGTGCGACAAATGCATACCTAATAGTACTCTTCATAGATGAGTCAGCCTCATTTTCAGTCTTCAATGGTTTCATCTTGAACCTGCAAAACGAGCCAAATATAAAAAGTAATAAGAAAAAATTTAAGACAATGTAGGAATAAAAGAAATTATGTCATTGTAAAGTGTAACAGTCAGTATATTAATTCATAAAAATATACTTCACCTCATTAGTTCTTTTACGTTTCTTTTGTGAAGGACTTCCTAACTCTACAATATCATCATCCATTTGTTCCACAATCTCATAGGAATCACGAGGTTGAGTCTTCCTCACTACTTGCCAACCTTTGTTGGAATTATCATTAGCATAAAACACTTGAGATGCTTGGTCCGCTAAAACAAATGGCTCATTTGTTTTCAAGAATCTATCGGGATTAACACTCACGAAATCATACTCATCTTTCTTAACTCCTTTTATTTCATCACACACATCAAACCAATTACAACGAAATAAAACCACTCTTCTATCCATGACGAATTGCAACTCAATCACATCTGTTAAAACTCCATAGTAATCAAGGTTCTCACTATCTTTATCATTCTCACCCAATACAACGACACCACAATTTTGAGTCCTTAACTTTTTATCATAATCTTCTACATGAAATCTATATCCATTAACAATGTAACCATTAGAATGTGTCGAATATCGTGTAGGACCGCGTGAAAGCGAGAGCAGATCTTCCATGATACGACTACAATCTCCTTTATGCAATTGTGCAACCTATCATCAAGATTAGGATGATTACTTTATAATGAGTATTACAATATTAAAATATCAACTTTTATGTTTATGTATTACTCACCCTATCTTTAAACCATTCAATAAATTGTCGATTCCATTCTACATCAGACAGGTGGCGAGCATTTTCATGAGTTTGTGCAAACTCTCTACAAAATTGAAGTGAACCATAAATTTCATATAAAAAATAAATAATCCTACGAAAATAATAATGAGAAGATATGAAATAACTCTCCATACTCGAGATAAGGTAAAACTTCATCACAATTCTTCAATATATATATGTGTGCTTGTTCTAATTCATCTGCTTCAAGCTCAAATGGAGTTTTAGCTCCCAGAGTTTTTCCGGGTTGACAGAATAGTGATAAACCTCCATTAGATTGCTTTAAACCCCCATCATAATTTCTTTCAGGCTGATTAAATTTTGTGTCAATTCTATGTAGATACCTTGAACATAAGGTCATACATTCATTTGCAATGTAGCCCTCTGCAATACAACCTTCAGGACATGCCCTATTACCGATGAAAGATTTTAGAAAATATAACCATCGTTCCACAGGATACATCCATCGATAATGAATCGGTCCAGCAATCTTAGCTTCAGTAGCTAAATGAATAGGTAAGTGAACCATGACATCGAAAAATGAAGGAGGAAAGATCTTTTCTAACTTGCAAAGTGTAATGGGAATTTGAGCTTCAATATGTTCCAAGTTATCAATTCTCAACTCCTTTGATCCAAGAATACAAAAAAACAAAGATAACTCAATAAGAGGTTCACACACTTCTTTGGACAACATACCACGAAGTGCAAGAGGGAGTAGATGTTGCAGAAGAACATGACAATCATGACTTTTCAACCCAGATATTTTGTGATCTTTCAGGTTCACACATTGAGAAATATTAGATGAAAACCCATCAGGAACCTTTAGATTCTTTAGGAAAAGGCATAACTTGTGCTTATCTTCAGGAGACAATGTGTAGCATGCAGTTGGAACTTCAATTTTCTCCCCTTTTTGGATTGGGTGCAATTCTGGCCTAATGTTCATTTCTTGCAAATCTAACCGAGTTTTAATTGTGTCCTTGGTCTTTCCTTTGACATTCATGATTGTCCCCATAATATTATCACATATATTTTTTTCAATATGCATTACATCCAAATTATGTCTCAACAAGAGACTCTTCCAATATGGAAGTTCAAAAAAGATACTTTTTTTGTTCCAATTATCCTTTCGATTTTCATGTGATATCTTCTTCCTTTTCTTTGGATCCTTTGATAATTGTAGCCCTTCAAGATCTTGCACTTGATTAAGTATCTCAATACCAGAACGCAATTGTGGCGGGGGTCTTCTCTCCTCTGTACCATCAAATGACTTCTTCTCATTCCTCCATTTGTGATTATGAGGAAGGTAGCGTCGATGACCCATATAACACTGCTTCTTACCATTAGACAATCGAGTTGATGAAGTGTCTTTATTGCAACATGGACATGCCAATATTCCTTTTGTACTCCATCCAGATAAATTTCCATATGCTGGAAAGTCATTGATGGTCCACAACAAAGAAGCATGCAACTTAAAATTCTTTTTAGCTGACGCATCATAGGTCTCAATACCAACCTCCCACAATTCCTTCAATTCCTCTATTAAAGGCTGAAGATATGTATCAATTGCATCTCCTGGGCCATTTGGACCAGGAATAAGCATTGACAAAATAAAATTTTCTTGTTTCATGCACAACCAAGGTGGTAAATTATAAGGAATAAGAACCACAGGCCAAATGCTATGTGAGGTTTTTGAATTTCGGAATGGCTGAAATCCATCACTAGCAAGTCCAAGTCGAACATTACGAGGCTCGATCGCAAATGAAGGATGAAGTTCATCAAATGACTTCCATGCCATTGAATCAGCTGGGTGCCTCATTATTCCATCATTAACTCTTTTATCCTTATGCCATGTCATAAGAGTAGATGTCTTTGTAGACATAAACAATCTTTGAAGTCTAGGCTTTAAAGGAAAATAGCGTAAGCTCTTTGATGCTATCCTTTTTCCTTTTTTATTCCTTGTTTCCCCGCTATGTGTATCTATCTTCCATCTAGACGCCCCACAAACTTTGCAAGAATCGAGTTGGCTATCCTCCTTCCAGTATAGTATGCAATCATTAGTACAAGCATCAATCTTGTTATAAGAAAGGCCGAGTTCTTTGATTATCTTCTTTGCCTCATAATATGAGTTTGGCAAATTAGCGCCATCAGGCAACAACTCCTCTTTCAACATTTTCAATAACATTGTAAATGAAGCATTACTCCAACGACCCATACTTTTGATGTGAAGCAATTTAATCAAAGAGGAAAGCTTTGAAGCTTTGGAATTTTGATATAGTGGCTGCTCGAAATCCTTCAATAGGCTGTAAAATCTTTTTGCTTCAACATTTGGTTCATCCTCAAGTAAATCATCACCATCAGCATGTGTAGTTCCTCCATCAAGATTCGGATATAAATCTCTCAACAGTTCTTCTACTTCATCCTCACTCTCACATTCTTCTACTTCAACACCATCTCCAAATGCAAATTCAAATTTGGATTCAGATTCTGACAATGGCTCACCCAAACGTTCTCCATGGTGATACCAAAAAGTATAATTCTTAATTATTCCATATACTTGCAAATGTGTCTCAACCGTTTTACGAGTTCCTAAAGTTGTATTGTAACATTTGACACATGGACATCGTATTTCATATTCTTCTCCTGTTCTTTCAAAAGCATAATCCAAAAACTTTTGCACGCCTACTAAATAGGTTTCATCGAGCCGATGGTCCACTAGTTGCATCCATTGCTTATTAGGAGCCATAACCTTGAATAGTACATAAAAATCTAGATTAAAAAAGATAAAAGATAAGAAAAATACTAAGATCAATACAACTTGTTATAATTAGATGCACAAAACAGAAATGTTTGTTATGATTGATACACCACTAGTTAAAACTTATACTATTTGTCTAAAGACATTATTCATGGTGTTTCATTTAACTCATCTTAAGATAAGATAAGATGAAGTATATAATTATCTGATAGGGAGGCTATCATCCGTGACTTTTTGGATTCCAAAAATGAATGAAATGCAATTTTTAACAAAAAATAATAATCAGATTGCACTAAGAAACATAAAAGATTACTCATCTTAAAACATATAATCTTCTATAGCTTTGTACTTATACAAAATAGTCGTTTGTTATTAAAAAAAATTCCTGTTTGTAGTCGCTTGTGATTAAAAAGTCTTGGCTCATAACTAACTTCTCATAAAGTTAAGAATGACTTAGTCGCATCCTCAAACAAATGCATAAAGAAAAAAATCAAGAAAACTAGTAATTGCAACTATATGCTACATTGGCTATAAGTCCAAACTCCAGAACACTACATTTTCCCTCACTATATATCGATTTATTAGTCATGCAGTTGCACAAATACAAGTATAGAATGGTACCTTGATGCCTAATATTAAGCAAAATTTTAGGCTCAACTGGGCAGGACTTGATGATTCGGGTGAAAATCATTCAGATAATACTACTAAATGTACTATATTTTTGTAGGTGACTTGGCAGCTGACTTCACAGATTACATGTTTCAGAAGACATTTAGGGCCAACTATGCCTCAATCAATGGAGTTAAGGCTGTAATAGATAGAGAAATATGGCACATAACGGGGCTGTCAAGTTGTTAGATTTGTGGATGAAACCGATCAGTTTAGCACTACGCCTTAGATGAATTGAAAGTTTTGCTCCACTAGGCATAGACACATCAATTCTGCAGCTAACAAGAAGAATGTTGGAGGCCAAATGCAAGCTTCATATCAAATTACTGGAACTCAAAATGAGGATGACCCCTAGTTATATGACTATTTTCATTGTAAACTAAAATCATCCCAAGAAATACAACACTATCAACTTCAAAGTTAGAAGTTTTTTCAACTGCAGCAGATGGGCAAACCAGTGTTGAGATTAATGTGCATCAAGGTGAAAGAGAGTTTGTACAAGATAACAAGTCTATTGGAAGGTTCTGCTTAGATGGAATCCCTCCAGCTCCCAGCGGTGTTCCCCAGATTGAAGTGAAATTCGACATTGATGGTGGCTGTTATGCAGGAAGTGATTCTTCGAAACAATATATGAGACGCTAAACTTGTACAATCAACTATGGAATTGAACTACCATTGGCTCAAGGAATCAATTTTGGCTAGTGAAATTGGTGCATATACACCCCTTTCGCTCGTGAATTCAGCCTGTAAGGTGCTTATGATTGACCCGGAATCACTTAAAATAATGTACCTTCCTTGCAACTCAATTAAAATATTCTGAACCAAGTGTTCTCAGTGATCAGTATCAGGTTTCCTAATCAATGAGTTTTCTTGGCTGTTATACTTCAAAAAAAGTTAAAAAAATCTTGAGACAGAAAATACACTTTACAAAATCAAATTATTTATTAAAATTGCAATCCAATAATCTTCCCACTAATCTTACAATAGAAAAGAGACTAGATTTTGAAACTATTAACCTATCTATTGCTAAAAAAAGAGGAAGAACAAAAAGAGTAGCTTGAATACAACAATGAAAAAAACGACATCAATAAAACATATGGAAGAAACACAACAACTCGATCAGAAGAAAAACCAACCTAGAATTCTGTTTCGAGCAAAGTTGGGGTGGAGCGATACAAAGAAACTATTAGGGCAGAGCAGCACTGATACAAAGAAAAAAAATGATTAGGGCAGAGGACATCAATAATACATAAACACAACAACTCGATCAGAGAATTCTGTTTCGAGAAAAGTTGTAGTGGAACGATACAAAGAAACGATTAGAGCAGAGCAGCAATGTACAAAGAAAAAGAAACGAGTAGTGCAGAGGGACGTCAAGATTAAGCTAAGAAAGTTGAGATTAGGGCAGAGTGACGACCTTGATCAGTTGCAATGCATTCTTAAGATCGAGCTCAAACTAGGGCATCTTTTAGGACCAGCTGCAATTTTGAGTAGAAAAAAGATCGATGAAGCGCAGCTGGTCTTTTCGTTTACATCTCTGTGTAAATTTTTTGGCGCCTAAAGTTTTGTCAAAAATGAAATTTTTTTTAATGACTAGATTTAATACCGTCTCAATATACTGTACAAATAAGGACCGAAATATAATCTCGTCCCAATAGATATACTTTTAGAGACATGATAATTCACTCGTCCCTAAATGTTGGTCTTACAATATGTTATTTACAGTTTTTTTTATTAATTTGTGGTGATTAAGAGTTTGATAGGAATGGACGAATATATGGTGCAACTATAAGAACGTATCTCTTGAAAGATCTCGAGTTTGCTAAGTTTGTAACGCAAATGGAACTATAACTATTTCTACCTTCTATGTACAACACCACATGAGGTAATTTGTATCCATTTTGTTTGTTCTTACATCTTTTGTGAGTTCGAGTTAATTTGATTGTAAAAGAATATGATCGATTCCATATACACACACAAAACACTATGATATACTTCAAAAAAATTGACCAGCTAATCTCAAAGATGAAGAGTAATTCAAACAAGTATAGTGTAACTCGAACAAATCAAATATAGAGAAGGAGAAAAAATCAGCTCCCAAAAGAGGAAGCTTACCAGAAAGTTGAACAAACAGAAAATAGCTAGTGATTCTGTTTTACAAGAACAGAAAAAAATATGGTGCGACTATTGAAAAATCTTGAGTTTTCCAAGTTTTGAAACCCAAATGAAACTATCGTTGTTTCTACCTACTATGTACATCATATACAAGAGGTAATTTGCATCAGTTTTCTATTGCTTTCTTCATGTTCATCAGGTCGTGTTAATTTAATCGTCAAAATGTGATCGATTCTTTAGGCACACACTATACACTATGCTATAAGAAGAAAACAATAGAAGGAAAAAGACTCATAGAAGAGGATGCACAGCTGATATACAGGTAGACAGGAATAAGAGAACCAATTAGAAAAAATTGAAAGAATGTTTTAAACAACTATTAGAATGCATCTTCTTGAAAGTTATCAAGCTTTCCAATTTTCAGACCCAAACAAAACTATCACTCATTCAATCTTCTCTGTGCAGCACCACAGGAGGTCAGTTTGCATCAGTTCTATTGTGTTTTACATATTTCATCATTTTCAGACCCAAATGAAACTCTTTTTTTCACTTATTCAGTTGTAACATTCTGCAATCACTTGTCTCACTTGCCCTGTTAGTAGTTCACTTGTAATTCATAACATATTTCTCAACTTGAACAGAACACTCTCTATATTATCTCTTAATATTGTTCTAGCTCATTGAGTTGTTAGTGCCGCTTTTCAAGTTTAGTTCATTATTATTTATCTTTAGGAACACATACTTCTTTAAGGACTGATCGATCCCTTCACTTTTGGCATCATATCACACTACGAAACTGAATCTTTTTTAAGAAAACAATCAGCATCTAGTCTTAGAGAACAAGAACTCAAACAAGACGAGTTACAACTCAAACAAAACAAACAGCAAATCAACTGTACAAAAAAGATTAAATCAACTCATAGAAGTGGAGGCATACCTGAGATCCGAGTGAATAGAAGATATATATTGAGTGGAGATCACTGCTAGGAAGACCTCTGCTTTCTCTGTTATGAGAAAACAGAGATGAAACACTGATCAATGAGACCTGGGTTGCGTTTGCTGCTAGGCAGACCTGTGCTTTCTCTGTTTTGAGAAAACACAGAGTTTTAGTTGAGAGCTAGTACACTAAGATCGTTGTAAGGGAAGCTGATTGTTAGCTAGGGAAGATCGCTGGTATAGGGTTCTTTTTTATTTCATTGAGAAACAAACTGAAGCGTTTTTTCTTTGTTTTCTTTTCCTTTTAGAATTTTAATGAATTGGTGATATTTTAGGCGGCTAATTTTTTGGTGAAAATATGTTCCCGCCTTCCAATATATTTCTTAAGACCCAATTATTTTTAATTTGGGACGAGTTACTACTTTTTCAAGAGACCAGATTTAGAACCTTCACAATAACATATGAATGTAAAGACCGAAATAAAATCTCGTCCCAATATATGTACTTTTTGAGACGGGATTATTAACTCGTCCCTAAATATTGGTCTTAAATAAAGCTGTTTCTTGTAGTGTCAAACTCTAAACCTAAAAAATTGCTGAGCCCTAAGCCCTAAGCCCTAAACCCAAACCTAAAGCACCAATTCCTAAACCTAAAACCCTAAGAAACCCTAAACCCTAAACCTTAAGAAACCAAAAATTTTGTAAACCCTAAAATAAACCCTAACAACAATTTAAAACCCCAATAAAACCCTAAATCCTAATAAATCCATAGACCCTAAACCTAAAAAACACGAAAAAACCGAAAGCTCTAAACCCTAAGAAACACTTAACCCTTAAAACCCCTAAAAATCAAAAACCACTAAACCTCAAAAACTCTAAGCTCTAAACCCTATAAATCCGTAAATAGTATATGCTAAACACTAAAAAACACAAAAAAACACAAAAAAACACTAAGATGTAAACCCTAAACCTATAAAACGCTAAAAATCCTTAACCTAAAATACCCAAAGCCCAATCCCTATAAACCTAGATAAAATTCTTAACTTAACACCCTAAGCATAAAGAAACGCTAAACATTAACTTAAAACCCAAAATCCTAAACCAAAAGAGCCCTAAAAAACCCTAAACCCTAAATCTTAAGAAACACTAAATCCTATAAATCCTAAAATAAATCTTATAAACCATTTAAAACCTCTACAAACCCTAAGCTCTAAACCCTAAATCCTAAAACTTTTTAAACTCCAAACCCTAAACCCTAAACCCTAAAAAACCCTAAGGAACAATTAACCCTTAAAAATCTTTAAAAACCCAATAACCCCTAAACCTAAAAAATTCTAAGCTCTAAACCCTATAAATCCCTAAATCGTATATGCTCATCCCAAAATAATACAAAAAAAACCTAAGCCCTAAATCCTAAACCTATAAAACCCTAACGAACCCAAAGAACTAAAACCTAAAACCCTAAATAAAACCCTTAACCTATAACCCTAAACCTAACAAAACCCTAAGCCCCAAACCCTAAACCCTAAGCTAAAACCCTAAGAAACCCTAAATATTAAGACACTCTAAATCCTATAAATCCTTAAATCCATTAAAACCCACTACAAAACCCTAAGCTTTAAATTCTAAATCCTAAAAGTCAGTAAACCCTAACCTAAAAACACAAAAAAAAAAATCTAAGCCCTAAACCCTAAACACTAAAAAACCCTAAGAAAAACTTAACCATTAAAAACTCTAAAAATACAAAAAAAAACCAAAATCATATATTCTAAACCCAAAAAATACAAAAACTCCTAAACCCTAAAAAACACAAAAAAAAAAACTAAGCCTTAAACCATAAACCTTTAAACCCTAAAAAAACCTTAAGCTAAGAAATCTAAATCCCTAAACCCTAAAAACCCTTAACCTAAAACCGTAAACCTAAAAAAACCGTAAGCCTTAAACCATAAACCTAACCTAAAACCCTAAATCCTAAACCTAAAACCCTAAGAAAACCTAAGCCCTAAACCTTAAGAAACCCTAAATCCTATCAAACCTAATATAAACCTTAAAAGTGTTTAAAACATCAACAAAACCCTAAGATCTAAACTCTAAACCCTAAATCCTAAAACTCTATAAACCTTAAACCTAAAAAATACAAAAAAAAAAACTAAGTGCTAAACCCTAAGCCCTAGAAAACCCTAAGAAACACTTAACCCTTAAAAACACTAATGAATCCAAGAAACCCTAAACCTAAAAAAACTCTAAGCTTTAAACCCTATAAAGCCCTAAATCGTATATGCTAAACCCTAAAAAACACAAAAAAAAACCTAATCCCTAAACCCTAAAAAACCCAAAGCCCTAAACCCTACAAACCTAGATAAAACTCTTAACCTAAAAAAACCTTAAGCCCTAAACCCTAAAAAAACCATAAGGAACACTTAACCCTAAAAAACCCAAAAACCTCTAAACCTAAAAAATTCTAAGCTCTAAACCCTATAAACCCCTAAATCGTAAATACTAAGCCCTAAAAAATACAAAAAACTCATACACCCTAAAACTATAAGATACTAAGAACCCCTAACCTAAAACCAAAACCCTAAACCCTAAAAACCTTGATATAACCACTAACATAAAACCATAAACCTAAAAAATCCTTGAGCCCTAAGCCCTAAGCCCTAAACCCTAACCTAAAACACTAATTCCTAAACCTAAAACCCTAAGAAACCTTAAACCTTAAGATACCCAAAATTTTGTAAACCATAAAATAAACCCTAACAACCATTTAAAACCCCTATAAAACACTAAATCCTAATAAATCCATAAGCCCTAAACCTAAATAACACAAAAAAAAACCGAAAGCTCTAAACCCTAAGAAACACTTAACCCTTAAAACCCCTAAAAACCAAAAACCCCTAAACCTCAAACACTCTAAGCTCTAAACCCTATAAATCCGTAAATCGTATATGCTAAAACCTAAGAAACACAAAAAAAAACACTAAGATGTAAACCCTAAACCTATAAAACCCTAAAAATCCTTCACCTAAAATACCCAAAGACCAAACCCTATAAACTTAGATAAAACCCTTAATCTAAAACCCTAAGCATAAAGAAACGCAAAACATTAACTTAAAACCCAAAATCCGAAACCAAAAGAGCCCTAAAAAATCCTAAACCCTAAACCTGAAGAAACCCTAAATCCTAAAATAAATCCTATAAACCATTTAAAATCCCTACAAACCCTAAATCCTAAAACTTTTTAAACCCTAAACCCTAAGGAACAATTAACCCTTAATAACCTTTAAAACCCCAATAACCCCTAAACCTAAAAAATTCTAAGCTCTAAACCCTATAAATCCCTAAATCGTACATGCTAAAACCAAAAAAAAAATTAAAAAAAAACTAAGCCCTTAATCCTAAACCTATAAAACCCTAAAGAACCCAAAGACCAAAACCCTAAAACCCTAAATAAAACCCTTAACCTATAACCCTAAACCAAACAAAACCCTAAACCTAACAAAACCCTAAGCCCCAAACCCTAAACGCTAACCTAAAACCCTAAGAAACCCTAAACATTAAGAAACCCTAAATCCTATAAATCCAAAAAACCATTAAAATCCACTACAAAACCCTAAGCTTTAAATCCTAAATCCTAAAAATCAGTAAACCCTAACCTAAAAACACAAAAAAAAAAACCTAAACACTAAAAAATCCTAAGAAAAACTTATACATTAAAAACTCTAAAAATACAAAAAACCCTAAATCATATATGCTAAACCCAAAAAAACACAAAAAACTCCTAAACCTAAACCCTAAAAAACACACACAAAAAAACCTAAGCCTTCAACAATAAACCTTTAAACCCTAAAAAGACCTTAAGCTAGGAAATCCAAAGCCCTAAACCCTAAAAACCTAGATAAAACCCTTAACCTAAAACCGTAAACATAAAAAAACCGTAAGCCTTAAACCCTAAGAAACCCTAAATCCTATCAAGCCTAATATAAACCTTAAAAGTGATTAAAACCCTAAGATCTAAACTCTAAACCCTAAATCCTAAAACACTATAAAACTTAAACCTAAAAAATACAAAAAAAAAAAAAGAAGCGCTAAACCCTAAGCCCTAGAAAACCCTAAGAAACACTTAACCCTTAAAAACCCTAAAGAATCCTAGATCCCCTAAACCTAAAAAAACTCTAAGTTTTAAACCCTATAAAGCCCTAAATCGTATCTGCAAAACCCTAAAAAACACAAAAAAAAACCTAAGCCCTAAACCCTAAAAAACCCAAAGCCCTAAACCCTATAAACCTAGATAAAACTCTTAACCTAAAACCATAAACCTAAAAAACCCTTAAGCCCTAAACCCTAAAAACCAATAAGAAACACTTAACCCTAAAAAACCCAAAAACCTCCAAACCTAAAAAATTCTAAGCTCTAAACCCTATAAACCCCTAAATGGTACATACTAAGCCCTAAAAAATACAAAAAAACCCATAAACCCTAAAACTATAAAATACTAAGAACCCCTAACCTAAAACCAAAACCCTAAACCCTAAAAACCTTGATAAAACCCTAAACCTAAAAAATCCCTGAGCCCTAAGCCCTAAGCCCTAAACCCTAACCTAAAACACTAATTCCTAAACCTAAAACCCTAAGAAACCCTAAACCCTAAACCCTAACTTAAAACACTAATTCCTAAACCTAAAACCCTAAGAAACCCTAAACCCTAAACCTTAAGAAACCCAAAATTTTGTGAACCCTAAAATAAACCCTAACAACCATTTAAAACCCTTATAAAACCCTAAATCCTAATAAATCCATAAACCCTAAACCTAAAAAACACAAAAAAAACCAAAAGCTCTAAACCCTTAAAACACCTAAAAACCAAAAACCCCTAAACCTCAAAAGCTCTAAGCTCTAAACACTATAAATCCGTAAATCGTATATGCTAAACCCTAAAAAACACTAAGATGTAAACCCTAAACCTATAAAACCCTAAAAATCCTTAACCTAAAATACCCCAAGCCCAAACCCTATAAACCTAGATAAAACTCTTACCCTAAAACCCTAACCATAATGAAACGCTAAACATTAACTTAAAACCCAAAATCCTAAACCAAAAGAGCCCTAAAAAATCCTAAACCCTAAACCTTAAGAAACCCTAAATCCTATAAATCCTATAAATCCTATAAACCATTTAAAACCCCTACAAACACTAAATCCTAAAACTTTTTAAACCCTAAACCCTAAGGAACAATTAACCCTTAAAAACCTTTAAAACCCCAATAACCCCTAAACCTAAAAAATTCTAAGCTCTAAACCATATAAATCCCTAAATCGTATATGCTAAACCCAAAAAAAAACAAAAAAAAACCTAAGCCCTAAATCCTAAACCTATCAAACCCTAAAGAACCCAAAGACCTAAACCCTAAAACCCTAAAACCCTAAATAAAACCCTTAACCTATAACCCAAAACCTAACAAAACTCTAAGCCCCAAACCCTAAATCCTAACCTAAAACCCTAAGAAACCCTAAACATTAAGAAACCCTAAATCCTATAAATCCTAAAAACCATTAAAACCCACTACAAAACCCTAAGCTTTAAATCCTAAATCCTAAAAATTAGTAAACCCTAACCTAAAAACACAAAAAAAAAAAACCTAAGCCCTAAACCCTAAACACTAAAAAACCCTGAGAAAAACTTAACCATTAAAAACTCTAAAAATACAAAAACCCTAAATCATATATACTAAACCCAAAAAACACAAAAAACTCCTAAACCCTAAACCCTAAAACACACAAAAAAAAACCTAAGCCTTAAACCATAAACCTTTAAACCCTAAAAAAACCTTAAGCTGAGAAATCCAAATCCCTAAACCCTAAAAACCTAGATAAAACCCCTAACCTAAAACCGTAAACCTAAAAAAACCGTAAGCCTTGAACCCTAATCCTAACCTAAAACCCTAAATCCTAAACCTAAAACCCTAAGAAAACCTAAGCCCTAAACCTTAAGAAACCCTAAGAAAACCTAAGCCCTAAACCTTAAGAAATCCTAAATCCTATCAAGCCTAATATAAACCTTAAAAGTGTTTAAAACCCCTACAAAACCCTAAGATTTAAACTATAAACCCAAAACCTCTAAGCTCTAAACCCTATAAAGCACTAAATCGTATATGTTAAACCCTAAAAAATATTTTTAAAAATAAACCCTAAGCGCTAAACCGTAATCTAAAAAACCCTAAAAAACTTAACTTTAAAAACACAAAGCCCCTATTCCGACATACCAAGATAAAACCCTTAACCTAAAACACTAAATTTAAAAAAACTCTAGTCCTAAAACCTAAACCCTAAATCCTAAAACCCTAAAATAAACCATATAAACAATTTAAAGTCCCTACAAAACCCTAAGCTCTAAACCCTAAATCCTAAAAATCTGTAAATGCTAAATTAAAAAAATATAAAAAACCCTAAGAAACACTTAACCCTTAAAAACCCTAAAGACCCAAAAACCACTAAACCTAAAAAACTGTAAGCTCTAAACCCTAAAAATCCCAAAACCGTGTATGCTAAATCCTAAAAACACAAAAAAAAACTAAGCCCTAAATCCTTAACCTATAAAACCCAAAAAAAAACCTTAACCCAAAAAACCAAAAGCACTAAACCCTAAAAACCTAGATAAAACCCTTAACCTAAAACACTAAACCTAAAAAAACCCTAAGCCTACAAATCCAAACCCAAACCTAAAACCCTAGATCCTAAATCTAAAATCATAAGAAACCTTAAACCGTAAACCTTAGAAACCCTAAAACCCATTTAAAACCCCTCCAGAATGCTATGATTTAAACCCTAAACCCTAAAAATCCGTAACTCTAAGCCTAAAAAACACAAAAAAACCCAAACCCTAAGAAACATTTAATCCTTAAAAACCCAAAAACCCCTAAACCTAAAAAAAGCTCTAAGCTCTAAGCCCTATAAAGCCCTAAATCATATATGCTAAACCCTAAAAAATACAAAAAAAACTAAGCCCTAAACCCTAAATCTAAAACCCCCTAAAAAACCTTAAACTTAAAAACCCAAAGCCCCTAACCTTAAAAACCTAGATAAAACCCTAAACCTAAAAAAACTCTAATCCCTAAACCCTAAACCCTAGCCTAAACCTAAACGTCTAAACCTTAAGAAACCCTAAATCCTATAAACCCAAAAATAAACCCAAAAAATAATTTAAAACCCCAATCAAACCCAAAGCTCTGAAACCTAAATCCTAAAAATCCGTTAATGCTAAACCTAAAAAAACACAAAGCACCCTATGCCCTTAACCCTAAAAAACCCTAAGAAACACTTAACCCTTAAAAACCCAAAAACTGCTAAACCTAGAAATTTCTAAGCTCTAACCCATATAAATCCCTAAACCGTATATGCTAAACCCTAAAAAACACAAAATAAAACCTAAGCCCTAAACCCTTAACCTATAAAACACAAAAAAAAAGATAACCTAAAAAATGCAAAGCACTAAACCCTAAAAACCTAGATAAAACCCTTAACCTAAGACCCTAAACCTAGATAAAACCCTAAACCCAATCCTAAAACCCTAAACTTAAAACCCTAAGAAACCCTAAACCCTAAACCTTAAGAAACCCAAAATTCTATAAACCCTAAAATAAAATCTAAAAACCATTTAAAACCCCTACAAAACCCTAAGCTCTAAACCCTAAATCCTAAAAATATTTAAACCCTAAACCTAAAAAACATAAAATACCCTAAGCCCTAAAACTGAAGACACACCTAAACCTTTAAAATCCCTAAACCTAAAAAAATCTAATCTCCAAACCCTATAAAGCCCTTAAGGGTAAATACTAAATCCTAAAAAACACATAAAAAACCCTAAGAGCTAAACCATAAATCTATAAATCCCTAAAAAACCTTAAGCCCTAAACCCTAAAATCCTAGATAAAACCCTTCACCTATAACCCTAAACCTAAAAATCCAAAGCCCTAACCCCTAAACCCTAACCTAAAATCCTAAATCCTAAACCTAAAACCCTAAGAAACCCTAACCCTAATGCTTAAGAAACCATAAATCCTATAAACCCTAAAATAAACTCTAAATCTCTAAAAAACCCTAAGCTCTAAACCCTAAAAACCTAAATAAAACCCTTAAACTAAAACTGTCAACCTAAAAAAACCGTAAGCCCTAAACCCTAAATCATAAACTAAAACTCTAAATTATAAACATAAAACCTTAAGAAATCGTAAACCGTAATTCTTAAGAAACTCTAAATCCTATAAATCCTAGAATAAACCCTAAAAGCCATTTAAAACCCTTATAAAATCCAAAGCTCTAAACCATAAAGCCTAAAGAACCCTAAGAAACACTTAACCCTTAAAAACACTAAGAATCCCCAAAAACCTCTAAACCTAAAAAATTCTATGCTCTAAACCCTATAAAGCCCTAAATCATAGATTCTGAATCCTAAAATACACACACACAAAAAAACCCAAAGCTCGAAACCATAAACCTATAAAACCGTTAAAAACCTTAATCTAAAAAATTAAAATCCCTAAACCCTAAAAATCTAGACAAAACCCTTAACCTAAATACCTAAACCTAAAAAAAACCTAATCCCTACACCCTAAACCCTAACCTAAAACCCTAATACCTAAACCTAAAACCCAAACAAACCCTAAACCCTAAACCTTAAGAAACCCTAAATCCTGAAACCTAAAACCATTTAAAGTTGCTAAAAACCCTAATCTCTAAACCCCTACAAAACCCTAAGCTCTAAAGCCTAAATCCTAAAAATATGTAAACCTTAAACCTAAAAAACCCCTACAAAACCCTAAGCCCTAAACCCCTACAAAACCCTAAGGCCTAAATCCTAAATCCTAAAAATATGTAAACCTTACACCTAAAAAACACCAAAAAACCCTAAACCTTAAACCCTAGAAAACCCTTAAAAAACTTAACCCTTAAAAAGCCAAAAACCCCTAAACTTAAAAAAACTCTAATATCAATACCCTATAAACCCCTAAATCGTATATGCTAAACCCTAAAATACACAAGTAAAACCCTAATCCCTAAACCTTAAACCTATAAAACCAGAAAAAAAAACTTAACCTAAAAAACCCAAAGCCCTAAACACTAAAAACCTATATAAAACAGTTAATCTAAAATCCTAAATCCTAAAACTATGTAAACCTTAAACCTAAAAAACACCAAAAACCACTAAGCCCTAAACCCCTACAAAACCCTAAGCTCTAAAGCCTAAAAATATGTGAACCGTAAACCTAAAAAACACCAAAAAACCCTAAGCCCTAAACCATAAACCCTAGAAAACCCTTAGAAAAACCTAAAAAACTATATAAAATTGTTGATCTAAAATCCTAAACCTAAAAAAACCCAATTCCCTAAACCCTAAACCCTAAACCCTAACCTAAAACCCTAAGAAATCCTAAATCCTAAAATAAACCCTAAAAACCATTTAAAACCCCTACAAAACCCTAAGCACTAAACACTAAATCCTAAAAATCCATAAACCCTAAACCTAAAAAACACAAAAAATCCCTAATCCTTAAACCCTAACCTAAAACCCTATATCTTAAACCTAAAGCCCTACGAAACCCTAAACCCTAAAAACCATTTACAACCCTTAAGATCTAAACGCTAAATCCTAAAAATCCGTAAACCCTAAACCTAAAAAAAAAAAAAAAAACTAAGCCCTAAATCCTAAAAACTAATAAACACTCAACCCTTAAAAACCCTAAATAACCCAGTAACCCCTAAACCTTAAAACCTCTAAGCTCTAAACCCTAGAAAGCCCTTAAATCGTATATTCTAAACCCTAAAAAACACAAAAGAAAACCCTAAGCCCTAAACCTAAACCTATAAAATCTTAAAAAACCTTAACCTAAAACACCCAAAGCCCTAAACCCTAAAAACCGAGATAAAACCCTTAACCTAAAACCCTAAACCCAAAAAAACAATAAGCCCTAACCTAAAACCCTAAGAAACCTTAAACCTTAAGAAACCCAAAATCCTTTAAACTCTAAACTAAAACCTAAAAACCAACTAAACCCCGTGCAAAAGCCTAAGCTCTAAACCCCAAATCCTAATAATTCGTAAACTTTAAACTTAAAAAATATAATAAAAAAAAACCTAAGCCCTAAGCCCTAAACCCTAAAAAACCTTAAGAAACACTTAACCCTTAAAGACCCTAAAAAATTCTAAGCTCAAAACCCTATAAAGCCCTAAATCGTATATGCTAAACCCTAAAACACACACAAAAAAAATCCCTAAACCCTACACCTATAAAATCCTAAAAGACCTTAGCCTAAAAAGCTCATAGCCCTAAAACCTAAAAACCTAGATAAAACCCTTGACACAAAAATACCCTAAGCCCTAAACCCTAACCTAAAATCCTAAACATAAAAAAGCCCTAAACCCTAAACCCTAACCTAAAAATCCTAAATCCTATATCTTAAACCCTAAACCCTAAATCTTATGTAACCCTAAATCCAATAAATCCTATAAATATGTAAACCTTAAACCTTAATAAACACTTAACCCTTAAAAATCCTAAAAAACCAAAAAATCCCAAAACCGACAAAACTCTAAGCTCTAAATCCTATAAAGACCTAAATCGTATATGTTAAATCCTAAAAAATTCAAAAAACAAAAACCCTAAGCCCTAAACATTAAACCTATAAAACCCAAAAAACCTTAACCTAAAAAACCCAAAGCACTAAAACTTAAAAACCCTAACCTAAAACCGTAAACCGAATAAAACACTAACTCGAAACCCTTAACCCTAACGTAAAACCCTAAATCCTAACATAATATCCTAAGAAACCATAAAGACTAAACCTTAAGAAACCCTAAATCCTATAAACCCTATTATAAACCATTAAAAGCCCTAAACACCCAAAGATCTAAATCCTAAATCCTAAAAATCCATAAACCCTAAACCTAAAAACACACAAAAAAAAACCTAAGCCCTAAACCTATACCCAAAAAACCCTAAGAAACATTTCACCCTCAAAAACCCTAAACAAAGCATTAAACCTAAAAAACACTAAGCTCTAAACCCTATAAAGCCCAAGATCGTATATGCTAAACCCTAAAAAACCCAAAAAAAAAAACCAAAGCCCTAAACCCTAAAAACCTAGATAAAACCTTTAACCTAAAACCCTAAATCTAAAAAAACCCTAAGCCCTAAACCCTACAACCTAACCGAAAACCCTAAGAAATCTTAAAGCTTAAACCTCAAGAAACCCTAAATCCTATAAACCATAAAATAAACGCTAAACCCCATTTAAAACCCCTACAAAACCAAAGCTCTAAATCCTAAATCCTAAATATTCGTAAATCCTAAGCCTAAAAAGCACAAAAAAAAAACCTAAGCCCTAACCTAAAACCCCAAAAACCTAGATAAAACCCTTAACCGAAAATCCCAAACTTGAAAAACACGAAATCCAAAATACCTAAACCCTAATCTAAAACCCTAAATCCTAAACCTAAAACCCTAAGAAACCCTAAACCTTAAAAAACCCTAAATCCTATGAACCCTAAAATAAACCCAAAAAAACATTTCAAACACCTACAAAACTCTAAGATCTAAACCCTAGATCCAAAAAATCCACAAATCCTAACCCTTAAAAAGACAAAAAAATAATCCCTAAAGCCTAAACCCTAAGAAACACTTAACCCATAAAAACCCTTAAAAACACAAAAACCACTAAACCTAACAAACTCAAAGATCTAAACCCTATAATGCCCTAAATAGTATATGCTAAACCTTAAAAAATACCGAAAAAAATCCTAAGCGCTAAACCCTAACCCTATAAAATCCTAAAAAACCTTAACCTAAAAAACCCAAAGCCCTAAACCCTAAAAACCTAAATAAAACCCTTAACCTAAATAAAATCTCAACCCTAAACCCTAAACCCTACACCTAAATAAAACCTCAACCCTAAACCCTAAACCCTAAAACATACACTTATAAACCTTTGAAACCCTAAACAGTAAACCTTATAAAACTCTAAATCTAATAAACCCTAAAAACTTTTTAAAACCCCTACAAAATCCTAAGCTCTAAACCTTAAATCCTAAAAATCCATAAACCCTAAACCTAAAAAAGATTTTTAAAAAACCATAAGCCCTAAACCTGAAACGCTAAACAACCCTAAGAAACACTTACCCCTTAAAAATGATAAAAACCCAAAAACCAATAAACCTAAAAAAATTCTTAGCTCTAAACCCTATAATCCCTAGATAGTATATACTAAACAAAAAAAACACAAAAAAACCCTAAGTCGTAAACCCTAAACCTATAAAACCTTAAAAAATTCGAAGTTCTAAACCCTAAAAACCAAGAAAAAAGCTTAACCTAAAAAAACCCTAAATCATAAACCTTAAGCAACCCTAAATCCTATAAACCCTAAAATCCATTTAAAACCCCTACAAAGACTTAAGATCGAAACCCTAAATCCTAAACATCCGTAAACCCGAAATCTAAAAAACACAAAAAACCCCAAGTCCAAAACCTTAAACCCTAAGAAACACTTAACCCTTAAAATCCCTAAGAACCTAAAACCCCCTAAAACTAAAAAACTCTAAGCACTAAACTCTATATAGCTCTAAATCGTACTTGATAAATCCTAAAAACACACAAAAGAAACCTAAGCCCTGAACAATAAACATATAAAACCCTAAAAAACCCTTAAAAACCCAAATCCCTAAACTATAAAAATCTAGATAAAATCATTAACATATAACCCTAAACCTTAAAAAACCCTAAACCCTAAACTAAAACTTTAAATACAAACCTAAAACACTAAATCCTAAACCTAAAACCCTAAATCCTTATCATAAAATTGTAAACCTAAAAAACCTCTAAACCCTAACCTAAAACCCCAAACCCTAAAAATAAGAAACCCTAAATCCTATAACCCCTAAAATAAACCCTAAAACCATTTAAAACCCCTAAAAACCCAAAGCTCTAGACCCTAAATCCTAAAAATCTGTAAAACCTAAACCTAAAAAGCACCAAAAAAACCTAAGCCGTAAACCCTAAGAAACACTTAACCCTTTAAAACCCCTAAACCTAAAAGAACTTGAAGCTCTAAACCCTTTATACCCCTAAATTGTATATGCTAAACCCTAAAAATACATTTTAAAAAAACCCTAAGCCCTAAAACCTAAACCTATAAAAGCCTAAGAAACCCTAAACCATAAACCTTAAGAAATCCAACATCCTAGAAACTCTAAAATAAACCCTAAAAACCATTTAAAACCCTTATATCGTGAAAATCCATACACCCTAAACCTAAAAACAAACAAAAAAAACCTAACCCCTAAACCTTAAAAACCCTAAGAAACACTTAACCCTTTAAAATCTTTAAAAAACCCTAAACCTAAAAAACTCTGAGCTCTAAACCTTATAAATCCCTAAATCATATATGCCAAACCCTAAAAAACCTATCAAAAAAACCTAAGCCCTGAACCCTTAACCTATAAAACAATAAAAAACATTAACCTGAAAAACCAAAAGTCCTAAACCCAAAAAACCTAGATAAAACCCTTAACCTAAAACCCTAAACCTTAAAAACCCTAAGACCTTAATCCTAAAAACCTAGATAAAACCCATAACATAAAACTCTAAACCTAAAAAAACCCTAAGCCCTAAACCCTAAACCTAAAAATCCCTAAACCCAACCATAAACCCTAACCTAATATCCTAAACCTAAACCCTGAGAAACCCTAAACCTTAAACCTAAAGAAACCCTAAAATAAACCAAAAAGTCATTTAAAACCCCTACAAAACCCTAAGTTCTAAACCCTAAATTCTAAAAATCAGTAAACCCTAAACATAAAAAAAAACTAATACCTAAACCATAAGAAACACTTCACCCTTAAAAATCACTAATAAACCCAAAAGCTCCTAAACCTAAAAACCTCTAAGCTCTAAACTTTATAAATCCCTAAATCATATATGCTAAACCCTAAAAAACAGAAAAATAAACCCTAAACCCTCAATCCTAAACCTATAAAACCCTAAAAAAATTTAACCTAAAAAACCCAAAGCCATAAACCCTAAATACCTAGATAAAACCCTTAACCTAAAACCCTAAACCTAAAAAAACTCTAAGCCCTAAACCCTAAACCTATAAAATTCCTAAAAACCCAAAACCCCTAAACATATAAATATAAGCTCTAAACCCTATAAATCCCTAAATCATATATGCTAAACCCTAAGAAACACAAAAAAACCTTAGCCGTACACCCTGAACATATAAAGACCTTCAAAACCATAACCTAAAAAACCCTAAACCCTAAAAACCTAGAAAAACCCTTAACCTAAAACCCTATTACTAAAAAAACACCCTAAGTCGTAAACCCTAAAAACCTAGATAAAACTACAAACCTAAAACCCTAAACCTAAAAAAAAACCTAAGCCCTAAACCTTAAACCATAAAACTATAAAACCCTATGAAACCTTAACCTAAAAAATCAAAGCCCTAAACCCTAAAAACCTAGATAAAACCCTTAACCTAAAACCCTAAACACAAAAAAAAACTTTAATCCCTAAACCATAAACCCTAACCTAAAACCCAAAATCTTAAACCTACAACCCAAAATCTTAAACCTAAAACCCTAATAAACCCTAAACCCTAAACCTTAAGAAACCCTAAATACAATAAACCCTAAAATAAACCCTAAAACACGTTAAAACCTCTACCACACCCTAAGCTCTAAATCCTAATTACTAAGAATCGGTAAACCTTAAACCTAAAAAACTCTAAGCTCTAAACCCTATAAAGCCTTAAATCATATATGCTAAACCCTAGAAAACACAAAAAAAGTTAAACCCGAAACCTATAAAATCCTAAAAAACCTTCACCGAAAAAACCCAAAGCCCTAAACCTTAAATACCTAAATATAACAATTAACATAAAACTATAAACCTAAATATAACCTTTAACCTAAAACCCTAAACCTAAAATAACCCGAAACCCTAAACCCTAAAACTATAAATCCTAAACCTAAAACCCTAAACCTTAAGAAATCTTAAACCTTAAGAAACCCTAAATCATATAAACCCTAAAAGCAATTTAAATCCCCTAAAAACCCTAAGCTCTAAACCATAAACCCTAAAAACCCCTAAGAAACACTTAACCCTTAAAAACCCTAAAAAACATATAAACTCCTATACCTAAAAAATTCTAAGCTCTAAACCTTATAATGCCCTAAATCGTATATGCTAAACACTAAAAAACACAAAAAAAAATCTAATCCTAAACCTAAAACCCTAAGAAACCCTAAACCCCATACCTTAAATAACCCCAAGTCCTATAAACCCTTATGTAAACCCTAAAAAGCGTTTAAAACCCCCCAAAAAAACCCTATACTCTAAATCCTAAATCCTAAAAATTTGTAAACCTTAAACCGAAAAAACACAAAAAAAAACTAAACCCTAAATCCTAGAAAACCCTAAGAAACATTAAACCCTTACAAACCCTATAAAACCCAAAAACGCCTATACCTAAAAAAACTCTAAGCTCTAACCCTATAAAGCCCTTAATCGTATATGCTAAACCCTATAAAACTCCAAAGAACATTAAGCCCTAAACCCTAAACCTATAAACCCTAAAAAACTTTAACCGACAAAAATGAAACCCCTAAACCATAAAAACCTGCATAAAACTCTACACTAAACCATAATCTGTAACCTAAAACCCTAAATCCTAAACCTAAAACCCTAAGAAACCCTAAACCTTAAGAAACCCTAAATACTATAAATCCTAATATAAAGCCTAAAATCCATTTAAAACACCTACAAAACCCTAAACTCTAAACCCGAAATCCTAAAAATCTGTAAACCCTAAACTTAAAAAACACAAAAAAAACGTAAGCCCTAAACCCTAGAGCACCCTAAGTAACACTTATAACTTAAGAACCCGAAATAATACAAATACTCCTAAACCTAAAAACACTAAGCTCTAAACCCTATAAACACCTAAATTGTATATACCAAACCCAAAAAAAACACAAAAAAAAACCTAAGCCCTAAAGCCAAAACATATAAAATTCTAAAAACCCTTAACCTAAAAAACTCAAAGCCCTAAATCCTAAAAACCTAGATAAAACTCTTAACCTAAAACCCTAAACCTGAAAAAACCTTAAGCCCTAAAACCTAAATCTTAACCTAAAACCCTAACTCCTAAACTAAAATCCTAAGAAATCCTAAACCCTTAACCTTAAGAAACCCTAAGTCCTATGAACCCTAAAACCCATTTAAAACCCCTACAAAACCCTAAACCTAAAAACACAAAAAACCCTATGCCCTAAACTCAAAACCCTAAAAAACCCTAAGAAATATTTAACCCTTAAAAACCCTAAAAACCCTAAAAATCCTAAACCTAAAAAAAACTCTAATCTCTAAACCCTATAAAGCGCTAAATTGTATATGCTAAACCCTAAAAAAGTAAAAATAAAAACCTTAGTCGTCAACCCTAAACCTATAAAACCCTTAAAAACCATAACCTAAAAAGCCCAAAGCCCTAAACCCTAAAAACTTAGATAAAACCCTTAACCTAAATCCCTAAACCTAAAAAATCCCTAAGCCCTAAACCCTAAACCTTAACCTAAAACCCTAACTCCTAAACTAAAACCCTAAACTCTTAACCTTAAGAAACCCTAAGTCTTATGAACCGTAAAAACCATTTAAAACCCCTACAAAACCCAAAGGTCAAAATCCTAAAGCTAAAAACACAAAAAAACCTACGCCCTAAACCTAAACCCTAAGAATCACTTAACCCTTAAAAACCCTAAAAACCCTAAATATCCTAAACCTAAAAAACTCTAAGCTCTAAACCCTATAAATCCCTAAATCGTATATGCTAAACCCTTAAAAACACACAAAAAAAACCTTAGTCGTCAATCCTAGACCAATAAAACTCTTAAAACCATAACCTAAAAACCCCAAATCCCTAAACCCTAAAAGCCTAGATAAAATCCTTAACCTTAAAAAACTCTAAGCCGTAAACCCTTAAAACCTAGATAAACCGTTAACCTAAAACCCTAAACCTAAAAAAACCCTAATCCCTAAACCCTAAACCCTAAACCATAAACCTATAAAACCCTAAAAAAACCTTAACCTAAAAAACTCAAAGCCCTAAACCCTAAAAACTTAGATAAAACCCTAAACGTAAAAAAATTGTAAGCACTAAACCCTAAACCCTAACCTAAAACCCTAAATCCTAAACCAATAACCCTAAGAAACCCTAAGTCCTATAAACCCTAATATCATCCCTAAAAACCGTTTAAATCCTCTACCACACCCTAAGCTCTAAATCCTAAATCCTAAGCTTCTATGACCCTTAAACCTAAAAACACTAAAAAAAAAAAAACATAAGCCCTCAACCCTAAACCGTAGAAAACCCTAAGAAGCACTTAACCCGAAAAAACCCAAAAACCCATAAACCTATAAAAATCTAAGCTCTAACCCCAATAAGGCCCTAAATTGTATATGCTAAACCGTAAAAAACACAAAGAAAAATAAGCCCTAAACCCTAAACCTATAAAACCCTAAAAACCATAACCCAAAAATCCAAAAGCCCTAAACCCTAAAAATCTAGATAAAACCATTAAACTAAAACCCTAAACCTTGAAAACCCTCAACCCTAAAACCCTCAACCCTAAAACCCTAAGTCATAAACCTATAAAACCCTAAAAAACCTTAACCTAAAAACTCAAAGCACCAAACCCTAAAAGCCTATATAAAACCCTTAACCTAAAACTCTAAACCTAAAAAAACTGTAAGCCCTAAACCCTAATCTAAAACCTTAAATTCTAAAACTAAACCCTAAGAAACCTTAAATCCTAAACCTAACACTAAGAAACCTTAAACCCTAAACCTTAAAAAACCCTAAATCATATAAACCCGAAAATAAACCCTAAAAACCATTTAAAACTTCTACCACACCCAAATCTCTAAATCCTATATCCTAAGAATCCGTAAACCTTAAACCTAAAAAAACAAAAAAATAAACTAAGCCATCAACCCTAAACCCTAAAAAACCCTAAGAAACACTTAATCCTTAAAAACACCAAAACCCCTAAACCTAAAAAACTCTAAGATCTAAACCCTATAAATCCCTAAATCATATATGCTAAACCCTAAAATAACACAAAAAAACCATAAACCCTAAACCTATAAAACCCTAAAAGCCTTAACCTAAAACACCTAAAGCCCTAAACCCTGAAAACCTAGATAAAACCTTTAACCAAAAACCCTAAACCTAAAAAAACACTAAGCCCTAAACCCTAACCTAAAACCCTACATCCTAAACCTAAAACCCTAAGAAACCCTAAACCTTTAGAAACCATGAATCCTATAAACCCTAAAATACATTCTCAAAACCATTTAAAACCCCTCCAAAACCCTAAGCTCTAAACCCTAAATCCTAAAAATCTGTAAGCCCTAAACACTAGAAACCCTAAAAAAAAAAATCCTAAGAAACAGTTAATCCTTAAAAACCCTATAAAAAAACAAAAAAAAAAACCTAAGCACAAAACCCTAAAAAACTTAACCTTAGAAACCCAAACCCCTAACCCTAAAAAACCTAGACAAAAACCTTACCCTAAAACTCTAAACCTAAAAAACCTCTAAGCCCTAAGCCCTAAACCCTCAACCCTAACCTAAATCCCTAAATCCTAAACCTAAAAGCCTAAGAAATTCTAAAATAAACAGTATAAACAATTTTAAACCCCTACAAAATGCTAAGTTCTAAACCCTAAATTCTAAAAATACGTTAATGCTAAATCTAAAAGGCACAAAAAACCCTAAGCCTTAAACCCTAAAAAACCCTAAGAAACACTTAACCCATAAAACCACTAAAAAACCCAAAAACCACTAAACCTAAAAAAGTCTAACCTCTAAACTCTATAAAGCCCAAAACTGTATATGTGAAACCCTAAAAAACACAAAAAAAAACCTACCTAAACCCTTAACCTAAAAAACACAAAGCACTAAACCCTAAAAACCCTTAACCTAAAATCATAAACCT
>JAJOOS010000319.1:0-104825 GCA_029582725.1 Solanum chiquidenum
CACACCCAAGAAGGAATGTATGAGCCTCGGGGCTTGGTGAACTGCTCGAACTTATGGAACTTTATGGTGTTCCACACCTCCGAGTACCGATCTACAACTTCGTTTGTAGACAATCACTTCTCTTCTAAAATCATCCTTAAACCCTCAACCTTTAATCTGTTTAGTAACCGGGGAGGAGGAACCTGGGCTGGTGGAGGACCCTGCTCTACTATCTGTGTTGGAAGTTGAGGAGACGTAGGAGGCATCGGGATCCAAGATGGATCATGTATGGCCTTGGAGCATAGATCTTCTCTCCTAGCTTGAAGAGGTTGATCATACTTTGGCTCAGATACGGAGACCAGAGAACTGTCCCCTAAATGTCCCTCATTGTCAAGGGAGTCAGGTATGTAGAGTAAATACCCTTAATGATGGAGCTCACCTCCGCAGGTGTTGGCACTACGGGCTCTTTGCCTTTGCCATTTTCCTCTTAAAAAGGAAGTTTTGTTATGGTGGCCTGAGAGGCTACAACCTCCTCATTGATGACAATCCCTCTAGCCCGCTTTCGGGGGGGGGGGGTTGATTCAAACCTATAACTTTTGGTCTAGCCATTCTTGCAAAACAAAACCACATACGTTAGATGCAATTTGAAAAACCTTCAAAGTTATAAAACTGCACATGATAACTTGCTAGATCGTTCGGCGAGCCAGGTCGGGCTCGCCGAAAGTTCCAGAATAAAATCTGCCAAAAATCAGCATAGGTCGGCGATGTCCAGGGCCTTTCGGTAGATCACCAACCCCATTCGGCGAACTAGAAGTAGCTCACTGAATGCTATAAAATAATTTCAAAAATTTGAGGCGCAGAAGGGAAATCAGAAGGGTCTTTCAGCGAGTCGATGAGTGAACCCGACGAGCTCAGGCGTATCGCCAAAAGTTACAGAACTCAGACTACAAAAATGGGGAATAAAAAGGCTATCAAAGGGTCTTTAGGTGAACCGCTGAACTACTCGATGAGCTCGACCCAGCTCGCCGAATAGTCCAACTTGCCAGATTTTTACCCTGACCTACAAAATCTAACATAAAGCCCACGAAAACAAAATTAACCAACTATTCTATGCAATTGAGCCCAAACCCATACTACCCATGCCCTCGGGATACTCAGACTTCTCTCCATTGGCCAAAATTGGCCAATCGACTTTTTTTGCCCTTAAGAGTGATGTCAACCACTCTATCATTGGGAAAAATTAATCAATTGGCACAAATGGGGTTACTCAGACTTCACCCCCACTAGACTCAACAATCAAATCAACACAACCCACAAGATTAAACATGCTAATACACGTAATTTCACAATTTAAGGTCAATTAACATCAAATGAAACAAGATATGGGCAGGCAAAACTTGTTGCTCCCAATTGCACACGCAAGTGTACGCGGTCGCGCAAGTAATATAGTGGCTCTTAAAAGAACCAGGTTATCGAACACAAAGGACTTGTCAATTAACTATTTTTACTAAATTATACTGGCCTAATTATTTATTTAAGAGTGCCAAAAGAAAAGAATGCAAGAACAAAATAATAAATATTACTGGCTGCAGCATGCATTGAATATCATGTATCATATTATTGGCTTAGAACTAATTTTAGTTGTCAAATTACTAGTTTATAGGGTTAATTATATGAGTCGGGCTATACACCTCTCGTCGCCTACCCCAATTAGCTACCTAACTACATCGTTGAGCGGGGATAAATAGACTAATTGGCGAGCATTTATATATCATCCTATTTCATAACCAAGCGAGTTGTTCATCCGGACGTCACTCCTGAACACAAATCACCTCGACTTAACAGGTCGATCAAACTCTCTATATTCTCTGTTCTATCTAACCTCTCCTCTCCCGATTTTAAGGTTAAACAATAGATTTATCTCTAGATGGCCAGTCAAGAAATACTAAAACAAGAATATAGAAGTAACTTATAATGACAACCAATAATTAATTCATAAAGCCTTTAATAATCAACAATTCATTCGTAGCTACAGCCCCAGAACAAGGGCTTTAGCCACTAATCTCTAAGAAAATAAAGAAGAAGAAAAGAACCCTAAAAAGTATTGACGACTTTCTCTTCAAAAGTGCCTCCTCCTTAACTATTGATGAATCCCCAATAATTATTTTTCTGAACTATTTATAGATGTAGTGAACCCTAAATAAAATAATTGAGTCCAAAGTAAATTAGGAATCCAAAACCAAACGGAGTTGGATTACCCAGTTGTACGCGTGAACTGTCCAACCGCCTTAATTCTACACGACTTCAACAATCTGAAAGTTTTCCACTGCTGCCACGTGGAAGCATTCTCTTTTCCTATTTGAACTTTGCAACTTTATATTTTATAAATTATTATATTAAATTTAATCCATTAAGTTGCCTGCTTAATTCCCTTCTTCAACCTTTCATATTTAATTCATTTTAGCTCCAAACTTCTTCAACTTTGCACCAATTTATTCCTACAAATAAAATATACTATTTAGCACAATTCATAAAATTAATGCTAAAAAAGAACAGATATAAATAATAAATGTGAGGCAAATAATAATTTAAAATATGTATTTTTGGTCTCACATCAATTATCAATACACATTCGACAAATCACGATACGTAATAAAAACAACCAATTAATGATCATGCATTTAAATTTACCAAAATGTAATGACGGGGTTTGGATAACCAACCTCAGAAGCAGAAGATAGAAAAGCTAGGCAAGCAATGTATCCAAAATCCTCCCCCGAGTAATCGATCCCACACAAAAAGCAAGAAAACTAGTATGGAAGTATGAAAATATGTAGTGAAAGTTTGGAAGTCGAAAAGTATGAAATGAGGGAGATCTTTGAATTTAAAAATGGTTTCGCCTTTTGACACTTCAGTTCGCATGCCAGTGACGATGCTTATTTACGTCGCCGACACACTCGGGGACACACCGAGTAGTACTTTATCCCATCAAGTTTTACAGAACCTCTAGTGAACTAGATGATTCAAACGACGATCCAAGTCGGGTTCGCCGACCTGTTCGGCGAGTCACCCACTGGACCTTTTGCTCACCTAACTGCTCATTTTCCTAAAATTTTAAGTTTTCAACCCGCACATTCAACACCCGTTATTCAAACAAAATATTAAAAACATCAAAAACTTGGGTTGCCTCCCAAGAAGCACCTTATTTAACATCGTGGCACGACGAAGATATCTTTTCAAGGTTCATTCTTGGGATTGGCCATGGTGTCACTCGGTAATCCTCCTTTTGGCCTTGGATTCAATTGAGTCGAGTTTTGACCAATTTGTGTCTTCAGCTGTTTAATGGACACCGAGTGAGAAGTAACTGTTTGATTGAGATTTGAGATGCCATCTTTCATTTCTTTTAAAACTTTGTCCAACCCTCCCACTTTATTAAGATGCGTGAATGTATATCTTCAATGCAAAAACTTTCCAGATCAACCCTTTGCTCCTTTGGCTTTTGATGCTCATGGGGAGGTACATATATCTCTTTGTCCCCATCTCTCTCCTTCTGATTAGTTCCACGATCCCGCCATTCCCTATCACGGTCTCTCCAACCGTCATCACGCTATTTATTCCAATCTTGATTCTCGCCCGTCCTTAGATAGTTCTGACGGAAACCTCCACCTTGATTTGCAAGGAAACTTACTTTCTCCTTATATAGAGCCTCAAGTGTGCATCATCGGGGTTCACCCCACTAACACAACCACATTCACAGCCTTAGAACTACTACCCATTACATGTTTTGACCACAAATCCATTTGGATCATCATCTTGGCCATGTTTTGATCTCATTCTTGGTCGTTTTCAATTTGTTACTTCGTCATCCTAAATGTGAAAGGAGACACTTGATCCTCTCTTGTGTACCAAGCCCGATTGAATTTGGTCATGCCATCAAGCAAGGTAGATTCAATTTCAAATGGTTGTTGCTTGATATCTCCTTAGACAAGTTGGTCAGCCACACCTTTGTTAACCGAATCTAGACTCCGGTAGAAATGTTGTAGCAAGACATTGTTCAGGAGTCCATGAGTCATGCATTGGAGCAGCAAATTCTGGAAACGTATCCACGTCTCATGAATTGGCTCACCATTCAATCGTTTGAAGTCTTGGAGATTATCCCTCAATTACATCATCCTTGAAGGAGGAAAGAACATTATGTAGAACGACTCAGTAAGTTCGTCCCTAGTGGTGATTGAGTCCCTAGGTAGGTCAGTTAACCACAACCTCTCCCATTAAAGAAAAAGGGAACAATTAGAGTCGAACTGGATCTTGGGATATGTTATTGAAAGAGAAAGGTCCACAAATGTCCATGAAGTTTTGGATATGGTCATGGGGATCCTCATGAGCCAAGCCTCCAAATAACCCTTTCATTTGCAATAGTTGCAACATCGTGTTTGTCACATGGCACACCACATTTCCCAGGACCGGAGGTAACTAGATAGCACCTACACCACCTATATGTACTTCATTCACATAGTTCAGGTTGCCGATATTGTCATTTTGGCCCATGTAACACCCTGAAAACTAGTAGGTTAAACTAGAGCTTGATGTGAGGATTAGAGTCATAGATATAACTCCCCGTACTTAAAATTAAGGGTTCTGAGTTAGAACATCAAGGTACGACCCCCCAAGGACCACCCAAGGGTCCTTGAGGAGGACCCTAAATTCTACCCCAAAACAGTGACCCATGCCCCATAGGAGGGTCCACGCCCCGTGGGTGAGGGGTCGTGGGTCAGGGTCCCAAAACAAGTCACAGACCACCACCCATGCTTTCACAGCACACCTCGTGGGTCTACTCATGACCCGTGGGTGTGGTCTTGTGGTGAGGCAGAATGATGGTCTAAGGGGATTAAGTGAGGACTTGATGGAACTTTCTGAAATTAATTAAGGATTAAGTGGTATCATTTTAACCTTACTTAGACCACCTATATAAAGACTTTAGACCCTTAATTAAGTGATTACAAATCAGTTTTTCAAGACCCCCAAAAGAAACCCAATTCTCTCTTAAACAAATCCTCTCTCTAGAAAGTGAAGAATACGAAGAAGAAGAGGGTCAAGCTAGGTCACGACTCCATTGTTTCAAGATTTGATAGGGTTTATAATTAAGGTATGATGGATTATTAATTCATGGACTTCTTTCATCCATGAAGCCCCCATGTTTCCCAAATTGTGAAGATGAATCCCTAATTCTAGTTAGGATTCCTTCCTATATTGTGGGTATTGTTGTGTTTTGACCCAATTGAGTGGATAATGGTTGTTTATGATTGGTTATGATGTAACTACATGTTTTTAGTATTATTATACATGTATTCTTGATTAATCTAAGATTCTAGGGTGAAATTGATATAGTTTGGTTTTATGCCGTGAAAGAGGAAATTGAGGGCTTAGATGTGACCATCTAAGATTGATGAATTACTTTATGAATTTCTTGAGATTAGAGCACCTAGATATGAATTTCTTAAAAGTAAAAGCTTGTAGACATGAATTTATTAGATTAGGACTTGTATGATGAATCATGATCTGTGGTGATTGAGATTGAGTTTATATGATGATATGTGATTGGAATTGCTTAAGAATGAAGCATGTGGTTAGATTGTCTTGAGAATTAGGCATATATGATGACCATGTGAAGTATTGCTTGAGAGTAAGTCTTGTAGTATGAATGTGATTTCTAAGGCTTGAGGGTAAAAGGCCTAATAAGAATGAACTAGGAATGTTAATGCTTTGAGAGTGAAGCTATTATGTATGTTGATTTGCATATGGTATTATTGTGAAAGGACTTAACCCACATGACCTATATTATGATTATATGATATCATGCTTGTAGTGATTTGATTACTTGAATTATGATTATATCCATGTCTAATATAGTCATTCTAGATGTGTTGATTTCATATGGGCTTTTGACCCTTAAAAGGGCAATATATGATATTATGCATGTTTTATGAAGATTATGTATATGCTTTAAGAAACCTTTGAGAGTAAAGTGATTATGACTATGATGTAATTGTGGTGTTGTTGAAAGGCTATTCTCACATACACACTTATGCATGACTATGAATGAAGTGTCCATGATTATGATAATGTTGTTGTGATTCATTGAAAGGCTATTTTCATGAACACATAATGTGAAAGTTTTTCTCACATAATGAAGATTCTAGGTTGAAAGGCTTTCTCACCTAATTGATCAATCTAATGTTAAATGAAGACATAGACGCTGGAAGGTTATTCTCACACATGATCTAAGAGCTATCCTAATGAACTCGTTTGGATTGATTGTCAAGGACATCCTTCCATAAGACATCAATCAAGTTATGGCTTAATAAGTACTTCATGGGCATTATGCTTAGCATCGAGTGAATATTGATATGAGATGGAAGCTCTCCCGTGAGAAAAATCGGGTTTCTAGAAGCAATCTCTTGAGATGGAAGCTCCTCCGTGAGAAAGGCCGAGTTTCTAGTAGTAATCTCCTTATCCCATAAACTATGTGCCCCCGTAGGTTACTTGGCTATTGGATCCACTTAAAGCAAAGATGATGGTTCTACCTTAAGCAAGTAGGACAACCCTTTTCGGTGTGGGTAACACTAGAATCCATGTTAAGCTCATATTGTCTATGTCGGTTAAGGCTAATTCCCACAACAAGACTATGAATTATGAATTATGGTTACTCAAGAAGCTTTACGTAGCATGGCTGAGATTTATGGGGTTCTTATTCATGCATTGCACAAGTATGGTTTGAAGGTAGCTATAATATTTTCCCCTTATGTTATGATGATCTATGTAATGAATATGATTATGACTTATGCTTATGATGTATGCCTAGTTTGGTTGTTTCTATAGTTTCTTTCCAATACATGTGTGATTAAAGGTAAATATTCCCTTGTCTATGAGAAATAAGCTAAGGATGATATCCAAGGATGATAATTATGCATAAGGACCTAAAGTGACTTGCTTAGCATGGGTGGGATTATGGGATCCTATCCATGCATTGCACAAGCTTGCCTTGTGGTGGCTTATGAAGTGTTTTTCTTATGTTATGTTGAACTAGATGCATTGATTATGCCTATGACTATGTTGTTATTTCTTATGCTTATAGCCTATGTTTTGTGATGATATCTCTTATGATTATGGCTTATGATATTGTCTCCTATGATTATGGTACATGTATATGTTGACTAATGCCTCTTATATGCTTATGTTGATGAATTATGCTAGCCATCATATTTAGTACATTATTGTACTAACATATACTTTTGCCTACATTCTTATCAAATGTACGGTTCGACGATATTAACTTCCATCCTCGTGGCTAGGTTCATAGTAGATCAAGAAGAGAAGTTTTGGTGAGTCCTCATAGTATCGAGGACTTGAACACCCTTTTCATCTTATGTTTTTCTTTTATGTTTAGATTTTGTATGGGTTGTATCCCGAACTCTTTTCAAGTATTAGATGGTTTGAGACTAATGTAATAGACTTCCTCTTCGTTTATGAGAGTTTGATTGTACTGAAAAAAGTTTTAAATTTCCGTACTTTTCTATTATCTTATGTTATGATATGCTAAGCGGCTTACATGGTGTCCTTCGGGGTTCTATATGCCATGTTACATCTAAGGGGTACCCCTAGGTCGTGACAACCCAGCTGGCTAGCGTTGCTTCTGATGACACTCATTTTGTCACCTACTCAAAGGCAATAAACAACACACGAAAAGTAAATAGGTTCAACTACAACACAATAAGATCACAAACAAACTTCAATAAGAGAATTCTAAAACACCACTCCCCGACAGCGGCGCCATTTTTGATAACGCTCAACTACACCACATCCAATTCTAGGTGTAGGTGATCGCAATCTAGTATAAATCCAACAAAGAGTTGAGGTCGAACCCAAAGGGAGTGATACGGTAAGGAATTCAATTAAGAAGTGAAAATTGTGCTCTAGTAATTTGTAGAAGTAAACATTATCGAATTAAAGCAATGTAAGTTAAAGGGGTTTGACAACAAATGTCAGATGGGGGGATTAGGTTTGTCAATTATCAATTACAACAATTACAAAAACAAGGGAGTAGATCAGTAGAGAGGAGTTCTTGGGGATGTGATCGATTAAAGGCTAATTTCTCTATATGGGTAATTGTAATTTACTAACAATTGCCAAATCTTAGTGGGTAGGCTAGACTATAGATGCAATAGATTTCTCTCAAATAACTATTCTGATTCAAGCGAGTTCTCTTGAACCTCGACAAGCATACTAATAGAAACAGCCCAATACCTCAATTAATCTACTCTCTCGAGCTAGATTGGTAGGATCGAGTTTAGATTCACTCTCTCGAGCTGAATCAATGATAATCGAATCAGTACAATCATCAATCCATTGCCTTAATTCTAGAACCTCTTTCTCAAGCAAGCCAGAACACTAAGTTAGAATATTATTTGCACGTACAATTCATGGGTTAATACACAACTATCAATCAAACCCACTTCAAAACAACATCTAAATCAGTAAACTACAATACCCATAAACTAATTAGAACAAATAATCACATGATCAAACCCCCAAAATGAGGGTTTTAGACACACATCATAAAAAGTGAGAAAAGATTACCAATTCTGATATCCATGAACTAGGTAATGATTTCCAAGCCTTTACAATGCTTCAAATAAACTAAAATTCAAAACCCACTTGAAAACTACTCAAAAACTCTAAAACTAGCAAGAATAATGTTTCTTTCTCCTTAGTTCGAAAAACCCAGCCTTAAGATCTATATGAACTACTCTTTTTCTTTTCAAAATTCAATTTATATGCTCCTAGATTTTTACCTTCAGGGTCAATCAGAATAATTTAAGTTTCGCCGACCATGTCAGCGACGCGCCAAGTGTCACGTGATATAACATTTCAAGCACACCTCATCCAATTCTAGGTGTGAACGATCATAAATCAGTATAAAACCTAACGAATGAGTTGGGGTCGAATCCCACATGGAGCGGTACATGTTTCAAATTCAATTAGGAAGTGCAAACGTGGTCTAATTAGTCATTGGAATAGAAATTATCGAAAAACACATGTAGGGTAGTGTCAATGGGGCAATAAAGCCCAATCTTTTTCAGTGGCTCTGCCATATAGTGTTGCACCTAGAGGAGCTACTTCAGGGATAGGCGGAGGAGAAAATCGTCTATATGAACCACCAGTCTCTAAGAGCAAGAGAATTCACCTGATGTTGTCACTGGTATGATCAAAGTCTTTAGTTTTGATGTATATGTGTTACTTGATGCAGGTGCAAGTCTATATTTTGTGACTCCTTATGTTGCTATAAGGTTCGATATTATTCTCGAATAACTTCATGAGCCCATCAGTGTTTCCACTCCTGTTGGTGAGTTTATTCTAGCTGAGAGAGTTTATTGTGATTATACCATTTATGTCAATCACAAGGACACCAAGGCTGACTTAGTTGAGCTAGATATGGTGGACTTTGATATTATTCTAGGTATGGACTAGCTTCATGCCTGTTATGCCTCAATTGATTGTAGAACTCGAGTTCTAAAGTTTCAGTTTCTTAATGAGCCTGTTATAGAGTGGAGGAGTGTTCAGCAGTGCCTAAGGGGTATTTTATTTCTTACCTTAAGGTGAGAAAGTATGTTTCCAAGGGGTGCATCTATCACTTAGTCTGAGTTCATGACTCTAGCATTCAGACACAACTTATTCAATCAGTTCCAGTTGTGAATGAGTTTCTAGAGGTCTTTCTAGATGATTTTCCCAGAGTCCCTCCTGAGAGAGAAATAGACTTTGGTATAGATATTCTTCCTAATACTCGACCTATCTCTATCCCGCCATATAGAATGGTTCAACCTGAGTTAAAAGAGTCAAAAGAGTAGTTGAAAAATCTACTTGAAAAAGGTTGTATTCAACCCAGTGTCTCACCTTGGGGCGTTGTGGTCTTATATGTGAGGAATAAAGATGGTTTATTTCGGATGTGTATTGATTACCGGCAATTGAACAAGGTTACCATCAAGAATAATTATCCACTTTCGAGAATTGATGATCTATTCGATCAACTTCAAGGTAACACTTGTTTTTCTAAGATAGACCTCAGATTAGGCTATCACCAGTTGAGAGTAAGAGAATGTGACATCCCTAAGACAGTAATCAGGACCCATTATGGTCATTATGAGTTCCTTGTCATGTCCTATGGTTTGACCAATGCTCCTCCAGCATTCATGGACCTTATGAATAGAGTGTTAAGCCCTATACTAATATGTTTGTTATCGTATTCATTGATGACAATATAATTTATTCGAGGAATAAAGAGGATCATGCTAGTCATCTCAGAGTAGTTCTCCAAACACTCTGAGATAGAGAGTTGTATGCAAAATTTTCTAAGTGTGAGTTTTGGCTTGAGTTAGTGGCGTTCTTAGGCCACATTGTTTCTGGTGATGGGATTCGAGTTGAAACTCAGAAGATTGAGGTAGTGCAGAACTGGCCTAGACCCACATCTCCAACTCATATTAGGAGTTTCTTGGGATTAGTTGGTTATTATAGAAGGTTTGTTGAGGGGTTGTCATCTATTTCATCTCCATTGACAAAGTTGACTCAGAAGACAGCAAAGTTTCAATGGTCTGAAGCTTGTGAGAAAAGCTTGCAGGAATTGAAAATGAGGTTGACTACTGCCCAGTATTGACATTACCAGAGGGTACACAAGACTTTGTTGTGTATTGTGATGCGTCCAGAGTTTGACTGGGTTGTGTATTGATTCATAATGGCAAAGTTATAGCTTATGCCTACAGACAACTTAAGATTCACGAGAAGAATTACCCAACCCATGATCTAGAGTTCGATGCTATAGTATTCGCTTTGAAAATATGGTGTCACTATCTTTATGGTGTTCGTGTACATGTGTTCACCTATCACAAGAGTCTTCAGTATGTATTCAGTCAGAAAGGGCTTAATCTTAGACAGAGGAGTTGGTTGGAGTTACTCAAGGATTATGACATGAGTATTCTCTATCCTCCAGATAAGGCTAATGTATTTTCTGATGCTTTGAGCAGGTTGTCTATGGGTAGTACTTCCCATGTTGAGGAAGGCAAGAAAGAGTTCACAAGAGATGTGAAAGACTTGCATGATTCGGAGTCCGGTTAATGGATTCCAATGAATGAGGAGAAGTTGGGATGAATGGGGCTGAATCATCGCTAGTGTCCGAAGTGAAAGAGAAACAAGACCAAGACCCTGTTTTGCCTGAATTGAAGGCAAATTTTCATAAGCAGAAAGTGATGGCTTTTGAAAAAGGGGGAGATGGTATATTGAGGTATCAAGATAGATTGTGTGTACCAAAGGTGGATAAACTTCAAGAGATGATCATGGAGGAAGCTCATAGCTCCAGATACTCTGTCCATTCTGGTTCCATAAAGATGTATCGTAACTTGAGGGAAGTTTATTCGTGGAGTAGTATGAAGAGGTGTATTTCAGAGTTCGTTGCTAAGTGCTCGAATTGCCAACAAGTCAGGTAGAGAACCAATGACTCGGTGGTATGTCTTAGAATATAGAGATTCCGTAAAGGAAATGAGAGATGATCAATACAGACCTTATCACTGGTTTATTGCGGTCTCGTAAGAAAAATGATTCTATTTGGGTGATTGTAGATCGGATGACTAAATCAGCCCATTTCTTGCTGGTAAAGACTACATATCCAGCACAGGATTATGCCAGATTATATATTCAAGAGATAGTCAGACTTCATAGAGTTTCGGTGTCTATCATTTCAGATAGAGGTGCGTAATTCACCGCACAATTTTGGAAATCTTTCTATAAAGGTTTGGGTTTGAAGATAAATTTGAGTACTGCTTTGCATGCTCTGACTGATGGTCAAGCAGAGCGTACGATTAGACTTTAGAGGATATGTTGAGGGCTTGTGTGATCGATTTCAAGGATAATTAGGAAGGTCACTTACCTCTCATAGAGTTTTCTTACAATAATAACTAATAATCTAGTATCTAAATGGATTCTTATGAGGCTCATTATGGGAGAAGATGCAGATCTCCTACTAGATGGTTTGAAGTTGGTAAAGTTGGGTTGATAAGACCATACTTGGTTCATCAAGCTATGGAGAACGTGAAGACTATTTAAGAGAGGTTGAGAACAGCATAGAGTTGCCAGAAATCCTATACAGATGTTAGGAGAAGAGACTTGGAGTTTGAGGTGGATGATTGGGTTTACTTGAAAGTTTCACCCATGAAAGGTGTTATGAGATTTGGTAAGAAAAGGAAGCTCAGTCTCCGGTATATTGGTCCTTATATGATATCCAAGAGAATCGGCAATGTAGCTTATGAGTTGGAGCTACCACCAAATTTAGCAGTAGTCCATCTGATATTCCATATTTCAATGTTCAAGAAGTGTATGAGCGATCCTTCACTTATTATACCTACAGAGAATATTGCTATTAAGGATAGCCTATCTTATGAGGGGATTCCCATTAAGATTCTGGATCTTCAACTTCACAAGTTGAGGACCAAGGAGGTAGCATCAGTCAAAGTCTTATGGAGGAATCAGTTTGTTGAGGAAGCAACTTGGGAGGCGGAGGAGGATATGAAGAAGAGATACGCACATCTCTTTGAGTCCAGAGAAATTCAAAATTATACTAATTCTTTTCTTGGTACTTTTTAACTGATATGCTGAGTGTGTTAAATTGCATGTTGGGTGTTTGAGCTGGGTGTTAGATGTTGCCACCCTTAGTTCTGTTTAGAGCAATCTCATTCGACAACGAATGTTCCCAAGGGGGAGATATTGAAACACCTCGGTCCTAGTAAGTACTAATTTTAGTAAGAACCAATTTGGAAAGAGCGAAATTGAAAATTTTGCAAGTTAGTCTTAAATTGTGAGTTCTGGGTCAACTTTACAACCATAACTTTAAGTACATAATGAGTTAGCTGGCCCATAAAGTATCCAATGAAAGGTATCTGAGTCCTCTTTCCAACGCCATCGAGTTTGCTAAATTCTGAGTAAGGATGAGGGAGATATGTCCATTTGAGTATAACCTGTCAAGTTAAGGAAAGTAATCCATTTTAAGGAGGGGTAAATTGATCTTTTCCCTACCCCCATTAGTCTTAAGCATTTTTTTCACCGAATTAGGGGTCAATGCCAATTAGAATCAGATTACACTAAGGCTAAGTTAAAGAGGAGAAAAAGGGAGGAAGCTTCAAGCGTTCATCAAGTTTAAAGATTTTCGTCAAGGATTTGATTCCTTCGAGGTATGTAAGCGTCCATAGTGTTGGGTTTGTTTTCCCTCATGACAATCATGTAATCTTTTACCCATGAATTCATTATTGATGTTGAATCATTGAGTTCTTGAATTTAATTGGTAATGGAGTGTTGTTTTGAGTTCTAGAGGCGAGGGTATGCAAATGATTTGAGTAAATTGATAGTTCCTTGTGTGGGTTTAGCTGAGATTGGTTTGGGTTATAAGAATTCTTGAGTTTTGACCTTAGATTCTGCAATGAGTATGAGTTGAATCGAGTTTGGGAGAGAAAGAAAAGATTGGGCAAAATTACGCGCCCAGGTCCGCGTTGTGGAGATGCCTTAAAATCTAGTCCCCAAAAAATTACCCCCCTCTCCGCGTCGCGGAGAGGATATGGACTCCACTATTTTAAAAATTATTTCACGACCAAATATTTTAAATTCTTCTCCATGTCGCGCTCATGCTCCCCAGTCTGTGTCTTCGCTCGTTTCTTATTATCAACTATCTAAACCCCATATAATAATTGAGAGACGCTATATCCTAATCATAATTCTTTAATTTACATTTCAAATTTAAGATAGAGTTAAGAGTAAAGTTCAAGGGAGTGCTTTGAGTCATTTTTGAGAAGTCTTTTACAAACTTTTAAAACTTGCTTTAAGACTTGAGTACTTGAGTATGAGGATGAGGAGAGTAGAATTTCATTTTTCAAAATGAATATATGGGAACTAAGTATTCTCAAGAGTAAATGTTCTTACATTTAAAATGAGATGAAACATCTATTTCCAAATGAGTTCATGAGGAGTTTCTGGGTATAATCTCTTTTAAGAGAACCTTTTAAGTAATAATCTCAAAGTTTGAGGATGAGATTTTTTTTTAAACATATGAGTTGAGTTATATTATTCGGAGTAGTATTGAGCACCGCTATGGGGACGAGTTCAAACAACTCAAAGTCCTCAGAAACCATGTAGCCAACGTGGGTAGAAAGGGACATACTCTTTAGATGATTCCTTATTGCTTTTTAAGTATAGCTTAGTGTATCCACTTAGTTGAAGATGTCTTATACTCCGGCAAGGTATATGACAATTTTGGAAGCGGGGGCGATACGTTGTATCATCACATAACTCATAGTGATGGTTGTCGGTTAGGGAATCTCCCAAATAATAGTAAAGAGTTATTATTGTATTTTAAATACTTTGAGTTGTTATCTATTGTTCTAAAAATCTTTCTTTATATTGCATCTTTTATTGTTGCTTTATAATGAGTTGAGTATTCTTGAACTGAGTTGAGTATTTCGGAGTTTGAGTATCCTTGCGTATCTTTGAGTTGAGTTGAGTTGAGATGAGGTAAGTATGTTCTTTGTTTCTATCAGATCAAGATTATGTATGAGCTTTAGAGTTCCCCTCTCATGCTCGTACATTCCATGTACAGATGTCATTTGGCATGCATCTTTCATGATGCAGATACAAGTAACTAGGGTCATCAACAGGCGCTTTGTTTATACCACTTACAATTCGAGATAGCTTTGGTGAGCCTCATTGATTCAGGAGGATTCTATTTATATCTTTCAGTTTTGTTAGGATGTCGTGGTCTTGTCTTGACTTCCATCATAGTTATTAGAGGCTTCATAGATAGATAGTAGAGTTTTGAGAAGTTTGTATCATTTTCAATTGCTAATGTTCTAGACTTGAGTTGCCTCTTTTGGCCAGTTAAATGTTTTTTAAAAAATATTCGGAGCTATCTATTTTTAGACTGTTTTGAGAAAACCATTTACTTTTGAGTTCTTCTGATGTTGAGAAACTCTTCCGCTAAGTATTGAGTCAGGCCAAGGGTTCGCTTGGGAATTAACAATGGTTCTCCAGGGTATGGCTTAGGGAGTGACATGACTTCCCTTTGGGAGTCTCGTATGTGTTATTTCTTTCAGCTTACGTACCATTTTGGGAGTTCTCGTGGTGTGTGCCATCATGCTCTCGATTTTTGGATCGTGACAAAATGTATAACTAAATTCATATGAGGTCAAGGACATGCATCTTAGTTTCAATTTAATAGTAGTTTGATGTCACGGTGTTAATAAGTAAAGATATAAATAAGGAAAGTAAGAAAATGTATTGGATAAATCTTTTGAGATTTGATAATGAGTTCGAGGGATGAATCTTAGATCATTAGTGTAAGGTCCGAGAACGATCTAATGAAGAAAATGATGCAGGACAAAGATTTAGTGAATAAGGAAAGCTTGTAGCACAAATGTATTGACATTCTATATCTCCAGATAAAAATGCACTTATAAATATAGGAAGGAAACATTTATAGGTTACAAAGATGAGATATAAATCAATAAAAACGCATCACTTCGGCCCTAAATTATTATGCTTAATGGATATTAACCACGTGGCAATATCGTTAATGATGCCAACCAATATTTCTCTATTGCACTTTGCCCCCTTGAACGATATCATCTGACATATCTGTCTTTTTTGTCTCACTAGACACATCATTGGGACACAAGTCCTTCTATGTTACTAAATGTTCTTGTCTCATTCCTTGTGATGATCATCCTCACATTATCAGGAATAACTCTTTCAATGTCTAACTTTACCTACTTTTCCTTGTTTCTCTAGATTCTTTCATCAATCACCACGTGTTATTCAATCATGTGGCCATTACTCAAGTCAATTTTATCCACTAGAGATTGTCCCTCCACTTTTCAGTCATGATTTCGTACTTGATTGGGAAGTGGAATAAACCTTTATAGATTTTTATGACGGCTCTGATCCAATAATACACTATTTTTTTATGAATATACAATGATCCCACTATCTTAAATGCACTTTCCACATGTATTATGATTGTTGGTCTGAATATGGCTCATCGCCCTAGGAAGAGAGACATTTTCCTTCCTGTGTCTTTTAATTTGGAACTTCAAGTCCATTTCAATCCATCACAATTTCCTCAAACTCCTTTCCATATATCTACGTCATCTATCCAATAAATAAATTTTCTGAATTATTACTCATCTTCTAAATCTATGTGAATTGTTTCTTTTTCTTTCTCTAGCTTCATTTATAATGTCTTCATGTTCCTATAGACTCATTAAATATTCCCTCCCCAAGAGAGGCCCTAGGAAGAAAGGTAAAAGAAGCGACAAAGACACTCCCAAACTAGATATCAATAAAATCATTCATGAAACATATTGTGTTTAGGACTATTTCAAAATTTTATCATGCAATCATATCGGGATGAGATATAAGGCAGTCAGAGTATGATTCTTTGGTAAAATAAATTAACATCACTACCATTCAGATAAATTGTAGGTGGTGAAAAACAAATTTTGAGTAGTTTCTCCCAAATATTTTGACAGTATTAATTTTCAAAAACTTGAATATTAATTCATCTATACTTACCCATTTCCAATGGGTTTTAACAACCCTACAATCGATGAGGTGGTCCTCTCATTCTTCCAAACCTTCGAGTTATGTTTAGTTGAACTTGGGGCATGAGTTTGGAAAGTTATGGTATACCTCTATCCTTGGCCTTTGAGACCAACCATGCTAGCCTTTTACATTGACCCATATGTTGCTTCTATACTCTCCTCAAATTATTCACGGGGACATTGTGAAATAGGTGATCAAGCAGAGAGAAAAAATATATCATTACAAGTCTCAAGGATGCCCATGATTAAGGCTAGTCTAATTAGTTTGTTGTCGTAACCACTACTGATATTTGCTTCTCCCTGCTCCTGGAGTAATAGTATTTATTTCATAAGTTCATGTATCTTCATTTTTTCTCTTCCATATCAACCCAGCTTCTCCTAATTTTCTCACGCTGTCTTATACGAAAGTATTATATTGTTCAACACTTTCTTGACATCCGGATGTCAACTTTCTTATGTATAGATGGATTTAAAAGATCATATTGAACACCATTATGGATGATGTCCGAACTTGGATTAAAGTCAGGGATGGAAAGCGAAGAATCATGTATCTATTCCACTTCTCTATTTGCGCCTTGATTTGTTATAGAACTTATCTCATCTACTCTTTGTGTTTTATTCTTGTGCAAGTATTATGAAAAGCTCATCTTTAATATTCTAAGAACAATAGTGATTATTTTTGCTATAACCAAAATTATCAATTTGTAAATCGTGTTTGCGTAGATCAATTTTCTAAACTAACCACTATTGAAATTAAGGTTTGTGGCAGGGTTTCACTCCCAACTGATCAAGAGGAGAAAAGGTGAAGATTAACCTCTAGTTATTCATGGAGGTATGTCAAATAATGTTCTTATATCAAGGGCAAACAATAATAACTTCACATCAATAACTAATCCACATCTCATCAGTAGGTTACAAGCCAACCACTTAATTCCTTGTTGGTTCAGTTTCTAATTAGCTTTGTTATCATTGGTATGGTCACCGTTGTTTTCCATAGATGGTTCCTGCAAAACAAAAACAATCAAACTAATAAGAAAGTAGCTAGAGGTCGATGAGTTATATTAAACCATAACAAAATTATCCTGGCCTGGCCCCACAAGGGCACAAAATTGTTTAACAACATGAATTTAAATTTGTATCAGGTTAAGGACACTTTGTTCAACTTGTTCGTTTCATTTTATTAGAAATTGAATATTGTGATGTTAATAAGTAAAGATAATAAATAAGGAAAGTAAGAAAGAGTATCATATGAAGCTTTTGATTTTCGATAATGTGTTCGAGCACTGAATCCTAGATCGTTAGCCTTAGGTTAGAGAACGATCTAATGAAGTAAATGATGCAAGATAGAGACTTAATGAATAAGAATAACTTACAACAAAAAAATATAAATGCATCATTGCTTTATTTCTTAACATCGAAATGCCCTTACAAATGTAGGAATGAACTATTATAGGTTACAAAGATGAAACATCAACCGATCCCTAAAGTACTACACCAAATGGATGTTGATCATGTGTCAATGTCGTTAGTGATGCAAACTAATATTCCTCTGTCGGTTTTGTCTTACTACACGAGTCCTTCTCTATTGGTTACATGTTCTTGTCTTATTACCAGTGCCAATCATTCTCGTGTCATCATGAGGAACAAGTTTCTAATTGTACCGACTTTTCTTTATTTCTCCAGATTCTTTCATCAATCCCCACATGTTCTTCAACCCTACGGCCACGTACTCAAGTCAATTTTACCCATATACAAATTAGCCCTACTTCCTTTGTTTCTTGAAATTGTAGTTAGTAAATTTTAATTTGAAAAGAAAGAATTTACTTATAAAAAATTAACATTCTATTTAGATGTTATGATTAAGATGGTTGAATCTGTTAAAACTTTTCCTATCAAGGATACATATAGGTTACTGTTGAGAAATAGAATAGTTAGTTTAAAAGTTAGTTAAAGGTTGTTAGGAGTTAGTTATTAGTGCAAAGTAATTGACAGCTGTTGCTGAGCTGTAAATGTTAGATTAGAATAGAGTAGATAAGTCTATATATACTCACTACATTGTAATTTTAATTCAGTTTTCAGAATCTTCCAGAAACAGAGAAGCAAGATATTTTCTCTCTTCCTTGTGTATTTTTCTGTTCTCCAATTGCTCCATTGTTAAGATTGAAGGAATTTCATCATGGTATCAGAGCAGGAGTGATGAATTGAATAGCTCATGTCCTGGAATTGTTGAGTTTAGTTTCGATTGTGATCTGATCAGCTCAAATTTTCACGATTCTTCAGTTAACAACAATGGTGATGAACGAGGAGAATAATACTGGAAGCGGTACTGGAATGACTACAACAATTGATGCCAATCATCCTCTGTTTTTGCAAGGATGCGACACACCAGGTAGTTCTCTCATCTATTTTCAACTTACTGGTCCTGAAAACTATGCTCTGTGGAGCAGATCTATGATAATTGGGCTTTTAGGTAAGAGTAAGATGGGTCTAGTTGATGGGAGACACACAAAGGACAAGTTTCCAGTCTCACTTCACGATCTATGGGAGAAAGTAAATGCCATAGTTCTATCGTGGATCATGAGCTCAGTGAGCAAAGATCTACTTAGTTGTGTAGCTTATGCTTCTAGTGCATGTATGGTGTGGAATGACCTAAAAGAGAGGTTCGATAAGGAGAATGGTTCTAGAGTGTTTCAGTTGCACAGATAAATTGGATCACTAACACAAGGAACATCATCTATTTCGAGCTATTTCACTAAGCTGAAGGATCTGTGGGTGGAATTTGATTCCTTAGTACCCTGTCCTGGATGTGAATGTCTAGAATCAAAGAAGTATGCTGAGCACTATCAGTATCAACGACTTTTACAATTTTTGACAGGCTTAAATGAAACGTATTCACAAGTTAGGAGTCAGATGTTAATGATGATACCAATTCCCAATATTAACAAGGCATATGCCATGCTTGTATCTGAGGAAAGCCAGAGAAATTTGGGGAAAATGTCTGAAGGGTCAGATGGCATAGCTCTATTCAGTAACAAAGGAGGATTTAATCAATCCTCAAGTTTTGGCTCAGGTTCTTCAGGGAAATACAGTCAAGCTGGCTCATCTGGATCTGGATCACCTGGACCTCCTGGTCCTTATGGAAGGGGAACTTACAAAGGCAAAAATGGGCATTTGTATTGTGATTATTGTAAATGGAAGGGACATACGAGAGAAAGCTGTTATAGACTACATGGATTTCCTGGAGACTCCAAACCTAAGAAGAAGCACTACTCAGCAAATGTAGTAACAGACACTACCAGTCATGATCCTTTCCAATGCAGGAACTCGCAGGAAATTGATCAATCTTCTCAAAATTCCAACCAAGGAGGTGGCATGATGTTCACTCAGGAACAATACAATCATATCTTAAAAATGCTTCACAAAGAGGTATCAACTGACTCAGATAAACAAATGGCAGGTATGACTCAAGTCTTTATGGCTACTAATAGTGAAACCTTTAGAAAATGGATTATAGATTCGGGGGCCACTAATCATATGGTCTACAATAAGGACATATTGAATGTAATTTGTCAAATAAATGATCAGAATACCAGGAGAGTTTTTTTGCCAGATGGTAATACACTAGAAGTAGCTTGTGTGGGAATATGCAAACTAGACAAGGATCACACTATAAACAATGTATTGTGTATTCCTAATTTTACACAAAATCTCCTATCAGTTTCAAAATTGACCAGAGATTTAAAGTGTGTTGTCACTTTCTTTCCTGATCTCTGTGTAATGTAGGATCTTCACAATGGAATGGTGAAGGGGATTGGTAGGGAGGTTGATGGTTTATACAACATTCAATTGCCTATAAAGAAGGAGGAGAATAAATCTCAACTGACATCAGCAAGTATGGTTCATGATGACAATAATAAAGTAGGGAGTTTTGCAGACATGGAAATTTGGCATAGAAGACTTGGACATGTTCCTGCTAGAGTACTGAAGCAGGTTTCTTCTCTGAAGTTTAAAAATAATTGTGACGAGGTCCAGCCATGTAATGTTTGCCCACTAGCTAGGCAAACCAGAATGTCGTTTCCTTCTAGTCAAAATAGATGCAATAAACCTTTTCACACTGTACATGGTGATGTTTGGGGACCATATAGAATACCTAGTCATAATGGTTGTAGATTCTTTCTCACTTTAGTAGATGAATGTAGCAGAATGACTTGGGTATAATTGTTGAGAATGAAGTGTGATGTAATTGTTGTACTAAGGCAATTTCTTGCCTTGATCAAAACTCAATTCAATGAACATGTGAAATTTTTTAGAAGTGACAATGGGACTTAATTTTTTAATTCTAGCTGTACAGAGTTGTTTAATTCATTTGGTATTATCCATCAGAGCTCTTGTGTTTACACACCACAGCAGAACGGGTTGGTGGAGAGAAAACATAGGCACATCCTGGAGGTTGCTAGAGCTATTAGGCTGCAAGGTTTTTTACCCTTAAAGTTCTGGAATGAGTGTGTTTTGAATGTTGTCTATGTGATCAATAGACTGCCTCTGCAAGTTCTATCTGGCAAATCACCCTTTGAAGTTCTCTTTGGTAAAGTCCCTTCATTGCAACACATGAGGACCGTTAGGTGCCTGTGTTTTGCTACCAGCATCCATGGTGGGGATAAGTTTTCACCAAGATCCATTGCAGCCGTATTGATGGGTTATTCTTCCACTCAGAAAGGATATAGACTTTACAACCTGCTTACTAACAGCTTCTTTGTGAGCAGAGATGTTTCTTTCAGAGAAACATTATTTCCTTTCCAGATGATCAAAGATAAAAATATGCAGGTGTTTCCTAATGGTGTCTTATCTCAAATAGACCCTGACCCTACTCCTCTCACATTTCCTCATATGACCACTAGCATGTCTTCTCCTTCTCCACAAAGTGAATCCTCAGATATTACCACCAATAATGCACCTCATTTGGTCCCTCACAGAAGGTCTACAAGGACCAAAGCTCCTCCTACATGGTTGCAGGAATATGTCTGTGGTAATTCCCACTCAACTCCTGCTTCTAGCTCATGTGTTTACCCCATGTAGTCTTACTTGTCTACTGCCAGACTTAGTCATGTATATCATTCTTACTTGTCCAAAATCACTCCTATCAAGGAGCCTCTCTCATATGTTGAGGCTGTCACAGATCCTATGTGGGTTGCTGCTATGAACCTGGAACTTGTTGCATTACAGGACAATCATACTTGGTCCATTGTTGATCTTCCCCCTGCAAAAAGCTCCAATAGGTTGTAAATGGGTTTTCAAAGTGAAGTACAGGTCTAATGGTGAAGTTGAGAGGTATAAGGCAAGGTTAGTAGCCAAGGGATACAACCAGAAAGAGGGATTGGACTACCAGGAGACTTTTTCTCCTGTAGTCAAAATGGTCACTGTTAGATTAGTGCTTGCTTTAGCTGCTTCTAATCACTGGTGTTTACACCAAATGGACGTATTCAATGCCTTCCTTCAAGGTGATTTAGTTGAAGAGGTGTACATGGTTCCACCACCAGGATTTGTCAGCCAGGGGGAGAGTAATTGTCAGCAGGTGTGTAGACTGCATAAATCCCTTTATGGACTCAAACAGGCTTCAAGACAATGGAATTTAAAACTTGTCGAGGCTTTAACAAATTTAGGATTCATACAGAGTCATTTTGATTACTCCTTATTTACAAGGAAGATGGGAGACAATATAGTAATCATCCTAGTTTATGTGGATGATCTGCTCATCATAGGAAATGATCCTATATTAATTCAGGAAGCAAAAACAGCATTGCATGAGAAGTTTAAAATCAAGGACCTAGGTGAAATGAAGTACTTTCTTGGGATTGAGATAGCTAGGTCACATGAAGGGATACTAATGAATCAGAGAAAGTTTGCTCTAGAGTTAATCACAGATTTGGGACTGGCAGGGTCCAAACCAGTGAATACTCCAATGGAATGCAATAAAAAACTAACCATAATGGTATATGATGAACATGTGGGAGAGCTAGGTGATGACAAGTTAGAATATCCAGGTCCTTACCAGAGGTTAGTTAGGAAATTGTTGTATCTAACTATGACCAGACCAGATATCACATATGCAGTGCACATGCTCAGTCAGTTCATGCATTGCCCTAAGAAATCTCATATGAATGCAGCTTACAGGGTGGTCAAATATGTGAAAAATGAACCAGGCTTGGGAATACTTCTGAGCTCAGAAAAGGGAACACAATTAAATGCATTTTGTGATGCAGATTGGGCAGGGTGCCCCAACTCAAGAAGGTCCATCACTGGATATGTGATGAAGCTAGGGAATTCCTTGATTTCCTGGAAATCAAAGAAACAATGCACTGTTTCTAGAAGTTCAGCGGAGGAAGAATACAGGAGCATGGCTGCAGCTGTTTCAGAAATACTTTGGCTGGTGGGAATTTGCAAAGAACTAAGGATTGATGTTGAGATTCCAGTGAAGTTGCTCAGCGATAGCAAGGCAGCAATCCAGATTGCTGCAAACCCCATATTCCATGAAAGAACCAAGCACATTCAAATAGATCTACATTTCATTCGAGAAAGAATCAAGAAGCAGACTTGTTCACTAAAGCCTTGAATGGATCACAACATAACTATCTCTTGCGCAAGCTAGGAGTGTTGAACTTGTTCACACTGCCTAGCTTGAGGGGGGGTGTTGACAAATAGAATAGTTAGTTTAAAAGTTAGTTAAAGGTTGTTAGGAGTTAGTTATTAGTGCAGAGTAATTGACAGCTGTTGCTGAGCTGTAAAATGTTAGATTAGAATAGAGTAGATAAGTCTATATATACTCACTACATTGTAATTGTAATTCAGTTTTCAGAATCTTCCAGAAACAGAGAAGCAAGATATTTTCTCTCTTCCTTGTGTATTTTTCTGTTCTCCAATTGCTCCATTGTTAAGATTGAAGGAATTTCATCAGTTACTTGTATGCTTTGGAATAAGTGACACATGTATTGATAATATTGTGTTCTTAAATACTTAACGCATTCCACAATTTTTTTTCTTTTTCTTTTTTTCTTTTACTTAGATGAATGAAAATATATGAGAAAATGAAAATGATAGATGTAGAGGTGTACAATAATGTTGATGATCCTTTTTCTTCTTATTGATGTTAGTTTATGATAATTGATAGGACCACCACTAAAAGGTTACTTGTTGTTTTTTGTATTCACCAAATTAATGTACAATTTGAATTTAGCTAGACAAAGCATGTGATTGAGAAATGTTATGATAATTTGGTATTAAATGATTGTCTCAACTCAAATGTGGGATCTCTAACTATATTGTTTGATTAGGAGAATTAATAGAGAAGAGTGAATATTCCAAATGAACCCTCTACTAGTGAATTGTCACCTATACTTGAATTATTTAGACAATTTTGGGGGACATGAACGCCTACACCAGTTGAATACTTAGCTCAGTATGGTGGTGAAAATGACAAAACTTGAAAACTAATACTATGGCTTTTCCTAGGAGATGCATTAGCTGTCAGATAGTTGCCTTCAAATTGGTCGGGAACTAAATGGAAATGCAGTGTCAAGAGACAAATTTATACATTGTATTTTTATTTATTAAATACATAGCCAAAGTTTAAAAATAATTCGATAATTTTTTAATTAATTATGTATCAATGATACAATAGTTTTGAAATTCACTTTGTATAAGCGATATCAATTCACTTAATTTGTATTAGTGATACAACATACAAAATTCACTTTTTACTTTGTTCAATTTAGCAAAATTAAGAGATAATTTATTATTTAATTCATATTTCTTCAAAGTATTTTTTGAAACATTGAATTTATTATATTTAAAGAGTAATTAATAAAATTACTCTTCTATTTACTTAACTTTTTATAGGGTGTACCAAATTAAATATGAATAAATAAAGATAAAAGAGTAGTATTTTTTTTTTGTCTAGACTAGACCTTCCTTGATGTCGGTGTGTTTAGTAGGTGAGGAATAAATTGAAAATACCAAGTCTAACCAAATAGAAGGAAAAAAACAAGGACAATCAATCTTTTTTGTTGCTTCTTTAGCTTTTGCTTTCTCCACTACCCTTGCTTACCATAGGCCATAACCCAATTGGTTAACTTGAGCCAGCCATCCTCCTGTTTTTTTTAAAAAAAATTAAATTGATGCTTTTTACTACACATATTTAACATCACTAACTTTTTAAAAAATAAATAATAATTATCATTTATAGCTATAAAAAAAAAATCAGTAAACACTTATTATAATAAAATATTCACAAAATTGTTCTTATCAACTTTGCATTATAAATTATAAACATATGAATAATGTGATATCCGATGACTAGAGAATTTGTGTCGTAAAAGTCCAAATAAGAGAAGTTAATGATGAGAAGGATAATTAAAAGAGGAAATTGTGTTGTGATGACTAGATAAGTGAAGTGACATTGACATAGAGCAGCCTTAAAACATTTGAAGTGCCCAATAAGACGGCTACGTAAGTGATCACGTGTTTCTCCAGTTTCTATGAAATTTCCAAATTATAAATTGGTTCAAGACAGCTAACCATGATTCTTTTCTTTCATCAATTATTACCTGCATATTATATTATTAGTATTATTAACATGAAAAATTAGTGAACTCCACTTTTAATTGTCTCACCTTACGAGAGAGTTGCTCGGATGGTAAGCATCCCTCACTTTCAACTCGAAGATTGCAAGTTCGAATTACAAAGAGAGCAAAAAGGGTGGGAGCTTCTAGGGAGGATAAATTTTTTTTTCTCACCTTAAATTTGCTCCATTAATAATACCCCACCTTAATTAATTTAATTAAGATAATTAAGACACAAAATGTGGCTTGCCAGGTTCAATGTCATTTCAATCGGAATCTATAGATCTACAAAAGAATATCGTACAATCATCATATATATAACAAGTAATTAGAAATAAATATTTTTATTCATTCTCTCTCTCCCCTGTTTTGATTCTATATATTAATATAATTAATATCCAGATCTCTTAACGCACCTGTTAAATTATTAATTTTAATAAAAAGTAATACTACTCTGAGATAGTCTCAGGCCACTATAGAGTGTTGGAATCCAAAGAGTATCATGCCGTAGCTTTATTAGACCAAACATTCCAAGAATATCAAAAACTTTACTTACCAAAACACCCTACATACAATTTTAGCCACCGAAAAATTATCTAATTATTATTGACAAATATTCTCATCATTGTAACTTTTATTACGTATTTAAAAATCTTCTTGACATATGTTATTTTGACACAAATCTTTTTTGATTTTTAAACAAAAAAAAAAGAAGAGAAAAAGGAACCACTTACACTATAACAAAAATACCTTTTAGCGGCAATAAATATACACATTAACAAAGAGTGTTAAAACGTTTACCGGCATTAGTTAATTACCATTGAATCCAATGTCGCTAAAAGTTTTAGGGACATGTACAAAGAGTGTTAATTGCCGCTAAAAGTACAGTAACTATTAAGCTATTGTCGTTAATTAATTGTCGCTAAAAAATTCATTTTTGAGGTAGTGCTATAAGAACACACGTATTTGCACTTTCATGTTTTCATCTCATATCTATATGACCTTTTTAGTACTAATACAAATATCACTAGATAGCCCTAAATAACTTTGTGCACCAAGCAAATTATGGAAAGAACTAATCACCTAACATTCTTTGTTTCGTTGGAATTTGAATGTTAATGTCTTATAATATTAGCAAATTTTATTTATGGCTAGGTAACATCTTAAATGATTACACAAGAAAAACACCACCTAACCTAAGAACCGCCTATATACTACTCTATATTTAGCAAGATGCCCCACTATGGTTTATGAGGATGATTTTGTGGAAAAATAATAGTTTAGCTATCCTGATTTGACTTAATTTAGCTCAGATAAATCATTAGTGGTTAACAAATATATAATCCCTTTCTTACATTTTATATATATATATATATATACATATATGATTAGACATTACTTTTAAGGGAGGGGAACTTATGAATTGTATGAGTTAAATAAATATTATAAATATTTATATAACTATGAATTATCAAAAGTAAAACTAAAGAGTTTTGTAGTTAAAATGTTTCATTTTATTAAATTTTTAAGAGAAAAGACATAAAGTGACATTTGTAGTTGTCCCGAATTTTTAAAAAGACATCTAAACTATGCAAGCGTTCTATTACCCCTCTAAACAATCCTGCTGATATTATTACATTATTTTTGTCCACCTGGCATAGAAAATGTATATATATACTCTCTTAAAGAGCGTGAACAAACTAAAATAACGAATATAATTTTATTTTTACAAGTATTTTATTATACTAATATATATTTTCTTGTTTTTCTTATTAATTTAACTTTTTCTCATTATTTTTCCCTTTTTCTTTCTTTCTTCCTTCTTCTTTAAATATTCATTGTCATCTACATTGAAACTTCTCACATTCAATGTCACTTTTTACCACAACTCCACCTCCCTTTTCTTACTAATACTAGTTTAACTTTCTTAAATTTTAAAAATTATATCTAAATATTTTATTACATTTTGAACAATTTGATAAATCCATTAGATTTCAAGATGATTAGTAGGTATTATTTAATATTTTTTAATCAAAAATTCAACTAAACTTTTTCAATTTTCGGAGAATTCATTGATTCTTTCAAAATTATCATTTCTAGTTTTGAAGTTATATGAAAATGAGATAAATTAATTGATATTATCTTCAAAATTTTGATTTTTTAGTTGTGTTATCAATAACTCAACAAAGTCTAGAAAATAGTATGATTTTTGAAAGAAAAGAATTGACCGAAGAAGAAGAAAAAAAAAGAAAATGAAGGAGGGGCTCTACTTAAGTGGGGGTGGGGTGAGGTTGGGAGGTGAAGAAGAAGAAAGAAAGATAGAAAGAAAATGGAGGTAGGGGCGGCTTGAAAGTGGGGGTGGAAGATGAAGTAGAATTTAAAATGAAATTGAAATTAAAATAAATCAAAAAGTAAGAGAGAGAAATAAACAAAAACTTAAAATGAAAAAAATAATTCAAATTAAACTAACACGTGCCATGTAAGATTGGTGTGTGATAACACTTGCTTTTTAAAATCTGGCATTGATAAAAAGAAATGATGTAATAATATAAGTTCGAAATTATTTAGGGGGATAATAGAACGCTTGCATAGTTAAGGTGTCTTTTTGAAAATTTGGGACAACTTCAGGTGTCACTTTATGTGTTTTCTCAAATTTCTAATCTAAAAGGAATGAGATAATGCATAAGTACCCTCTAGACTATGACCGAAATAGAGACACGCATAAACTTAACTAGAGTCATATTACCCCCCTAAACTAATTTAAAAGGGAATAAATACACCAAAATGCTTATATGGCATAGAAAATGTGCACACTCTCTTGAAGGCAAGTGATGAGTGCACAAATTTGACACATGTCATTTTTTTATTGGTAACTTTATAATTAGTTAGTACACATATTTATTAATAATAAAACTTATATATATATTTAATTATTTTTATTTCTTGCTTTGTAAAATATTTATTTTAATTTCTTTTCACTTTAAACTTTTTTTAAATTTATTTATTATCTTTTCACTTTTAATTATTTTAAAAAAATTATGTGTATATTTTTTTAAAATAATTTAAAAGTGTCTTTTAATTTAAACGTTTTAATTTTTTTATGTTTTATTTTATTTTCTTCACTTATTTTGATATCCGTTCAAAATTGACTTATTTTAAATACAAGAAATTTGAAATCAATTAATCAAAACGAAAGACAAAGAAAATAAAATCAATAGAAAAATAAAAGAGAAAAAACAATGAATATATGTAAAAAAAAGTTTCGATACATGGTAAAAAAATATGTATTAACTTAATTTAAATACAAGATAAAAAAATAAGATTTTTTTTTTTTTAAAATAAAATAATTTTTAATAAAAAATAATATTTACACATGGCGGACGAGTGTGTACAAACACAACCAACTTGGGTGGTGGAATGTGCCACATCAGCACAAAAGGTGCACAAAAATACAAAAAAAAATGAGTTCAGGGGATAATAAGATCTTAGTTAAGTTTAGGTGTGTCTTTGAGATTTCGGTCATAATCTAGGGATACATAAAATGAAATTGAAAGAATATAAAGGTTGGAATAGATAGAAAAAGTAAATATTTTCTTCCTTTCATTTTATTTGTTTTATTTTCCTTTTTAGTTAGTTTTAATAAAAAATAATAATTCTTCTTTGTATTTAAATTTTTATTTTTAGTTTTTCACATGACTTGTTTAAAATCATTAGATTAAACAATGTTTTGGTACATTCTACATATTTGTAGTTAAAAATCATAACTTTAAAAAATCTTCTATATATTTTTTAAACTTGATGATAAGTCAAAATCAGATAAACGAATTGAAACTATGAGGAAATACAATTTATCTATAGTTGCACACTTGCAAAAGTTGCCACATTTTGATGAATAAAAAGTGAAAAAGTGTCGGCATCAATACAGCTTATAATGAGAATAGAAGACAGATTACACTGAAGTGTTTGATGTCGTGAGAGAGACTACCATTTTTATGTATTCAATCAAATCACGCTTCTTTTGCTCCTTCAATTCATCCCTAAAAAAGTTATTGTTTGCTTTGTCACCATATTCTGTCCTTTTCTTTAATGGACCCCTTTTTTAAAAAAAATTAATTAAAATCTTTTCTCAAGTAGGAGTAATAGTTAATATTAGCTGTCCATCAACTACACCCTATAAATACCTCACCATTTCTCTTCAAACACATCTTCCATAGCTTCAGAAAAGCATCTTCTCCTCCCATCACCTATAAACTTGACATTTTTGAGGAAATTAAATAAATTTTCTCACACATTTTTCTCCACAATAAACTTGAACTTTTCTATCGATCTGGTGCAAGTTAAAGAACCAAATGGCTTGCTTAAGCATTGACAAAATGGTTTGCACATTTTCATATCCTTAATTTCCATTTCTATGCTGGTTAACTGCAATATTCTTTCATGTTTATAATTCTAATTTTCCTTTTAATGAGATGATCACTGCCATGCATGTTTTATATTTCTAATAAGATGATTAAAACAATGAGTTTGGTGTGAGCTAGAGATAGAGATAAGAATAAATAGTCTTAAGATAAAAAAATAGTCATGGGATAAAAATTTGGTGTCTTGTTTGGTTGTCATGTTTGGGATAATTTATCCACATGGTGGGATAAGTTATCCCAGAATAACTATCCCATATACATGGTGGGATAAGTTATCCCAGGATAACTATCCCAAAATAATTAATTCTGTGATAACTTGTTCCCAACCAAACGACCCCTTAAATTTCAATTAATTAAACTAGCTAGTCACGTAATGTTTTTCTACACGTGTACAAAGATGTCAAGAGACTACTAATTATGCAAGAATTAAAAGTCATTATACCAAGTATTGTATTGAGTTTGGTTTCTTTCATTTCCAAATGTTTTCTACTACTTTGAAATACCAATATATATATATATATATATATATAGTTACTAGAAATGGTAGTATTGAGCTCATGATCATATCATGTAGAGTAGTTAAATACATAACATAAAACTTATAGAGGAAAACTCAAACACGTCAAGTAATATAATACATAAAAAGTTCTTCTCAACAACATATAATTACTATGTTACTTTCAACGTGTAGAAAGATCACACACTACGCCATCCCATGTATACAGCTGGGACTTTGTTTTAGGATAAATAAAATTAAACACAAATTAAAGTTACAGGTTTTAGCTTAAGGTTGTAGCTAGTGGTAATAATTAGTAGATCATAAAACAAGAAGAATTATTTTTTTATCGTTTTCTTAATTTAATCTTCCTTTTCTATGTTTGATACTTTAGTAGTTGTGGTTTTCTAATGTTGTAAGAAAATAAATCCATTGCAAACACATGCTACGTAGTACGCGTTGCTATTATTTTTCATTTTTATATAAAATTATGTATATATAAACTGAGACAGAAGGAGTATATATTGTGGTAACACGAACAAATGTTGTCGTATTTTTACAGTGTGAGAAGAGGGAGATGGAAAAAGACGAATATACCTTTGATGGAAGTGTGGATAAGCATGGTGAACCTGCGGTGCGTGCCAAGACTGGAAGGTGGTTTGCTGGTGTTCTCTTACTTGGTAATATAATTACTGTTTACTTACATTTATTTTGTAAGTACCATTAGCTAGTCAATATATTTTCTCCTGTTAATTTAAACAATTTATTTTATTTCAGTGAATCAAGGTCTAGCTACACTAGCATTCTTTGGAGTTGGAGTGAATTTAGTACTATTTTTAACTAGAGTTATGGGTCAAGACAATGCTGAAGCAGCCAACAGTGTGAGCAAATGGACAGGCACAGTTTATATCTTTTCCCTTTTGGGAGCTTTCCTAAGTGATTCCTACTGGGGAAGATATAAGACTTGTGCTATTTTCCAAGCCATTTTTGTAGCGGTATGTTACCTTCATATATCTCATTAATCCACAAATCTTTGATATTTCTTATATTAATTATTGTATTTACATATTTACACAGGGACTGGTTTCACTTTCATTGACTTCATACATTTTCTTAATCATGCCTAATGACTGTGGAGATGAGGAGACCCCTTGTGGGCCCCACTCAACTATCAGCGTCGCCCTCTTCTACGTGTCGATTTACTTAATTGCCCTTGGAAATGGAGGGTATCAACCTACTATTGCAACATTTGGAGCAGACCAATTTGATGAAGATCACCCTCAAGAAAGTCACTCAAAAATGGCTTTTTTTAGCTACTTTTACCTTGCATTAAATCTTGGATCTTTGTTCTCAAATACCATCTTAGGATATTTTGAAGATCAAGGAATGTGGACAATAGGCTTTTGGGCATCAGCTGGCTCTGCCATTTTGGCACTTGTCCTGTTTCTTATTGGAACACCTAGATATAGACACTTCAAACCTACAGGCAACCCTCTATCAAGATTTTGTCAAGTGGTTGTAGCTGCAACTAAGAAATGGAATGTTGAACAACCTTCAAGGGGAGATGAACTATATGAAGGTGATGAACAAGACCTTCCTCTCAATGGAAATAGAAGAATTCTCCACACACAAGGATTCAAGTATGCTATTTTAACCAATAACTTTTATTTAAATTTTGAATTAAATTACACAAAGACAGAGGGTTACGTTACATATACATTATTATTACTTTGTCTATTTTATATATATATATATATATATGTAACACTCGCTATATTGCTTTTTTCAGATTCTTGGATAGAGCAGCTATAATCATATCAAAGGACGGAGGAGGAAACAACCCTTGGCGCCTCTGTGCAGTGTCTCAAGTAGAAGAAGTGAAATGCATATTGAGACTACTTCCAATTTGGCTTTGCACAATACTTTATTCAGTTGTGTTTACTCAAATGGCCTCTTTATTTGTGGAGCAAGGGGCTGCAATGAAAACAACTCTTTCAGGATTCCATATTCCTCCAGCAAGCATGTCTAGTTTCGACATCCTCAGTGTTGCATCATTCATTTTCATCTACAGGCGAGTTCTTGATCCCCTCGTTGCAAGATTAAAAAAATCTTCTCCAAGGGGATTGACAGAGCTTCAAAGGATGGGAGTTGGCCTCATAATTGCTATAATGGCAATGGTAGCTGCAGGAATAGTTGAGCACTTCAGGTTAAAATCGGCAGACAAAGATTGTTCACATGACTGCTCGAATTCAAGTTCTTTAAGCATTTTCTGGCAAGTACCTCAATATGTACTAATAGGAGCATCGGAGGTGTTTATGTATGTTGGACAATTGGAGTTCTTTAATGGACAAGCACCTGATGGATTGAAAAGCTTTGGAAGTGCATTGTGTATGACTTCAATTTCACTAGGAAACTATGTCAGCAGCTTGTTGGTTTCTGTTGTCATGAAAATTTCAACTACTGATAATATGCCTGGATGGATACCTGGAAATCTCAACAAGGGTCATTTAGACAGATTCTATTTCTTGTTAGCAGCTTTGACATCAGCTGATTTTTTGGTCTATCTCATTTGTGCAAAGTGGTATAAGTACATTAAATTTGAAGAAAGAAGCATTGTAAAGCAAAATGGAGAGAAGCAGGGTGATTTCAGAGTGTAGACTAAACACATTTCATGTTATGTTATGTTTCCAATTATTTGTTCTAAATAACAAAAAAAACTTAGGATTAGAAAAGATGATATGTATTAGGTTGCAAGGAGACTAGAGAAAGTGCATTGTTACTCTTCTCTAAGTCGAGCACAAGATGCATGTTTCGTTGGATGGTATGCACTATCAAATTCTTTGCATTTGTAAATCTTCTTGTTCTACTATTATATATATATTTTTTTCTTTTCCTTTATCTTAGTGGGAATTAGCATTTACCAAACAATAACTATAAAAGTTCAACCTATCAAATGTTTGATACAATAAAAATCATTTTCACCGCGTGTTTTTTGGTAGGGAAAAAGGATTATATTTGTCTTTTAATTTACTATTGAAAAAAGTTAACGTTATCATTTGTTATATTATCAATCTATATATGTCTCCAACGTCATGAAACTAGCTCGTCCTTTCGCCGCTAATCTCATTCAGTTTAGTTGCATGGCATGACAACTCACTAATAAACCAATAATTCTCTCTCTAAGTTTCAAGTGCTTGATGTCTCCCAAACTACACAGAATTAGACAGTCGATGCTAAATACAGTAACCCAATTAGATTGAGTCGAATCCCACAGAGAGTATACTAGAGTTCATTTATAATTTGATGTTGAGATTCAAAGCAGTAACTAGGGTGAGTTGGCAAAATAGTGGCTCTCCAATTTAATTGAACATTTAGACACAAGTCTTAAAAAATTAGTACTTTAGACACCATATATGATATCACTCAATATTCTTCCAAAACATACAACACCTTACTCTCAAGTTTTTGATACTACACTTTGGTCCCCACTCATCCAACACAAATGTGGAATTATTTTTTATTTTTTTATCTATTAAAAAATTTGACTGGAGAAAAGCTCTCCAAGAAGAAACCAAAATGCTCCCATTTTGGCAGCTGATTTAGCTGATTCCGGTGACTTTTTCGATGATATTTTATCTTTCACATGTGAAATCATCATCATTCTCGTCATTGCTTCCATTTTTACACCATTTTCTTTCAAATAGCTTCAAAGAAAAAAAAAATCACGTCATTCTTGAAGCTTGCAAAAATCTTCCAAAATCACTTTATAACTCGTTTTTAGATAAACTTTAGTTGTTTAGAAGGACTATAAATATATGTTCTCCATTTTGAGCTTGATCTGAACCCATTCTTGTTCATACGCATTTTGTACGGATTTCGTACCAGTCATCGACCGCTAGTTACTGATATCGTAATCTAGTATCTATCAGTGTAGTCTATATATAGCAGTAGCTGAATTTTTTGTTGCTGGTGGTGACTATATTGGAGTATGGAGGAGACTCCCAAAAGCTGGTATTGAAAATCTTTTAGTAAGACTATAGTGCCCATTGCGTTTCATCGCAATGGTTCATATGGAGATATGATTGCGAGCGTAATTGAGGCCGGTGAGCTAGCCTGCGAGCCAGGAAACTTGGTGATAAGCTATCAAATGAATGGGAGGGGAAAAATACATCCCACATTCATAAAGAATGATAGACATGTGAGCTTGTACATGATGAATATTGTTGTTGATGGCTCTAGGCCTATATTGAGGATAAATGTCATTGTGAGGTCTCCGATTGAACCAACAGATTCTTTTAACAACAACGACTTGGTTGAAAATGAGAACTTGGGTGATAAACCAAATGAGAGCTTTTGTGATTAATCAAATGACAACTTTGGTGATGATTCAATGAATAGGCATGATCATTCATTGGATGTTGAAGATCAACCAGTAGATGCGGAAGATTTCAAGCATTTTGAAGAATATCAGGGAGAGCCATAATTGAGATCACAACCCAGCCATTATTTCTCTGATTGAACTAATTTTTACATGTATCAAACATTCAGTACCAAGAGTGAGCTACAATTGTTATTAGCCGAAGCAACGACGAGAAAGTTTTTTGATTTTGCTACAGTAAAGAGTTGTGGTAAATACTTAAAGGTGAAATGTGTATCTCATATTTGTGCATGGATGCTGTGGGAAAAGAAATATGATTGTTCGGATAGATTTTGTATCTACAAGTATATTGGCGATCACAGTTGCGGTGTTGAACATGCCATCATCATCCATAGAAAACTCTCGACCAAAGTCATTGCGTCGCTTTGTGTGAATCTTTATCGTGATGGAAAGGGTCCAAATGTTAAAGAGACTCAGAGGACTATTTTTAATATTTTTCATTGTAGTCCAAGCTATTGGAAATGTTGGAAGGGAGGTGTACCTGCCAAGGAAATGGTTCGAGGGACAACTGAGCACAAATATTCATGCTTACCGGCCTTTTCATAGATGTTCGATACTCTCAATGTTGGTTCTAGCTATTGTATCATGGTAAGCGGGGATACTATTAGATTTATGTATTACTTCTTAGCTTTTGGTGCTTGTATTAGTGGATTTTCCCACATGAGAAAGGTAATTGCGGTCGATGACACTCATTTACATGGTAAATACGAGGGAGTATTGCTGAGTGTTGTTGCACAAGATACGAAGAATCATGTTTATCCAATTGCCTTTTGTGTCGTGGAAAAAGAGAACGATGCATCTTGGACGTTCTTCTTTGAAAAGTTGAAGGATATTGTGGTCGATGAATCAAATTTATATTTTATTTCTGATAGACTCAAGAGCATTGCCAACGGTATTGCAAAGGTTTACAATCATGCTTATCACAGATATTGCATGAGGCACCTCGATGAAAATCTTTGGGTAAATCACCCATGTGGAGATTCCCTCTATCTATACTACAACGTGGCAAAGTCATATTCTTTAGAGGAATTCAACGATCATTTTTTTGAATTCAAGGACATATCCCCTGAGGCAGTCTTTGTCCTTCAGCATGATGTTGGTTTTGAAAAGTGGAGCAGAGCACATTTCTCGGGCAACAAGTATGATGTGATGACCACAAATAATGCCGAGTCACTCCTATGTTGATAGACGAGAGAGAGTACCCCGTGGCATCCATATTTAATTTGATTTCGAAGAGATTTGGAGAATTGTTTAGAGAGAGGCATGCATATGTCCTTAAATCAAAGATTAATAAAATGGTGTCGGCTGCCGAAAGGATCACAAGAAAAAAAAAGATCGAGGGCAACTCTTTGTACGTAGAGTACATAACTGGGGATGGCAATCAATTCACTGTGTTTGGCGCATGTTTTACTTTCACTGTTAACCTACTGAAAAAGTCATGCTCTTGTAGGTAATATGGCTTGGTCAAGTTATCGTGCGCTCACTGTAACAACCCGGGAGTACCCCCTAGAAATTACATGGCATACTCGACCCCAAGGGGTCTAGTACAAGCCCTTAGAATACGTCATAGAATAAAAGCGGAAAATTTAAAACTTTTTCTTCAACAATCGAAGTCACTTTTTTATAAAATAGAAAGGGATCTAAACATTGTCTCATTGGACATCTATACAATCGAATACTTAGACATATAGGGATACAACCCTTACATAATTCTAAAATGAAACTAATAAAAGAAACTACTAAGATATCTACTAAGTAAGATGTTGGTCCCCGAACTTGAGGACTCATCAACTAGCTTGGAGGATCACCTATTCCAAGCCCTTTGAACCAAGGCTACCATCTCCATGAACCAACCCCCTACATTGTAGAAAACATAGGAATATGGTTTAGCACAAAAATGCACCAAGTATAGTAGCTATGCATAAAAACATTTAAAACATGCTTGAAATTAAAGGGGACATTTTAGTTGAAACCCATGCTATGCACTTTTGAACGTCTTTCATGAAAGAGTTGGAGAACACAAGTCACAAACAACTCACATATAGTTCATCAAAGCACGAGGATATCAACATTACCATAAGCATAGTCTCCAAACATAGTCATAATGTGCATACCATCTATTACAAGACATAATACACATGCATAGTCACATATCAAGTTCATAACATCATAATAGAACAACCACATAAGTAACCCTAAGCTCTACTTGTGCAATGCATAGATAGGGTCCATAGTCCTACCTACACTAAGTATCACTTCAAGGCTACCATGATCATACTTACCATAAGTTCATACTAACGTATAAGCACCCCAAGGTCATACTAGTGCAATACAAAGGTAAGATCCCATAACCCTACCAAAAGCTAAGTATCACATTTAGATCACCAACAACATACATAAATAAGGAGACATTCATAATCATAACTTGAATAAGTAAAGTCAACCTTAACCTTCACTCATATCATACATACATAATTTGTAAGTCTTCATAACATAAGGGAACCTAACTATAACCTCTCTTAAAGTCCACTTGTGCAATGTATAACTAGCATCCCATACTACCACCCATACTAAGTAGTACCTCTTAAGAAGTCATAATTAGAGTCCATATTCTTATCATAGCTTGTATTCATTTCATATAGGGAATATTAGCCTTAACCGATATAGACTGTGTGAGCTACATGGAATCCGGTGTCATATAACCCCATACTGAAAGAAGGCGTGCTACTTGCCTAAGGTAGAACTACATGAATATCTATCTAGGTGGATCCACTAGCTATATACATATGTTGGAACATAGTTATGGGATATGGGGATTGCTACTAGAAACCCGAACTTGCTAATGTAAAAGGTTTCCATCCCATGAGACAACATATTTTGGGAACCTGAACTAACTAGCGTAAAAGGAACCCATTGGGAAGCCAGACTTTCTAGCGTAAAAGCTTCCATCTCATTGTCATATCCACTCGGTGCTAAGCATAATTCCCTTTAAAAGTCATATTAAGTATTTACTTAAGTTTAGGTTTATAAACGAATGCACTAGGCACTCAAACCAACATCATATCATAATAGCTCATAGATTCATTAGGGTGAGAATGTCCTTTCAACCTTAGAATCATTAACATGTGAGAAAACCTTTCACATTATAGTCGTAGTGTGTACATGAGAATAACCTTTCATACAACACAATATTACTACCATAATCTTAACTTATCATGTGTAGTCATAGCATATCGTAACTTATCATATCATATCGTACATAGTCATATCTTCATGGTCATGTACATTTCATGCATAATAGTACGTAAAGGTGCATATGCGAATTAACCTTTCATTCAACACCATAGACACATCATATTCATGTTTATGCATGGAGTATGTGTGTGCGCATAATTATCCTCACAATGGCACAACAACATTAACATCATAGACACCTCCCTTCTCAAGGGGGTCACAACATGTACATAATATCCCAACTCATTCACAATTCACATATATTGCATTTAAGGATCTTAGACCATGTAAATCACATATCTAATATTCATTCAATAGACATGGATACATTCATCATTCAAGTAGGTCATTCATTGCATGTAGAGAATCATATACTCATATAGGGGGATATGTGGGTAGGGTCCTTTCACAATAGCACCACATACAATTCAACATATCAACACTACCATTATCATAACATATCATTCATATTTATAACGTATCATACTTAAGTCATATCTAGGATTGTAGGGAAGAGGGACCTTATCTCAACACTATAATTCATATTGACAAGTAAGGACCTCAATCATAAGTGGATCAATCCATTCATACAAAGGATACATGATAAGTAAGCACCTCCACCATAGGTGGATCAACAATTCATACAATATAACTTCATCATAACATACCTCTATAGATTGTCCTTCAAAGCCAAGAGTCAAGATCAAGTCCATCATCTTAGATTTGGCACATTTAGATAGAAGAACATCATAAACCAACAATATAACCAATATGATCATAATCAAGTTAATCTAGGTTTACAAGATTCATCATGATCAATGCATGTCTAGGTGATCTAATCTAAGGCAATTAAACAGGAAGATCATCAATTCTAAAAGATCACATCTAACCCCTCAATTTGCCTCTTTATGAGATAACCCTAGATCGTGTCAATTTCATCTTAGATTCATAGGTTAACCAAGAGTACATGTAGAATTATACTTAGATCATGCAATTGCATCATAATCAACTTCTATTTATTCAATTGAATCAACTTCTAATCACATTCATATTGTAGGGAAAAGTCATAGCTAGGGTTAGGGGAAAACTCATGGATTCTTTAGAATTTAAGTTAAAATCATATTAAATCAGTAATATAGTCCATAACAAACGTAAATCAATATTTTAGAACAACTTTGAAAGGAATCCATGAGGTTGAGTTGAAACCCTAGCTTTTGAATATCTCTAGAATTCAATTGAAAGCTTTTGAGAGGGCTCCATGGGTGATAGCTACCCATGGATGAAAACCACCATACCTTAGGTGTAGAAACCCACGAAAATACTAAGAGAAAGCCTCCATATTCAAGCCCCTAGGTTGGTTTCTTCATTGGTCTTCAATGGTGTTCTTGGAGAGAAGACTTTGGGAGGGAAAGGGGATTTGAGTTTTGATTTGGGGTCTTGACTTGTGGTGAAATAATGGATTAGTTTAGGGTCCTATAAGTATATATAGTTCATTAATTAACAATCTAACTGACCTCCCTTAACCCCCACTTAATTAACTAATTAAAACTAAGACCCCTAACTTGAAACAAAAACTTCAAAAACTGGCAGCATCCACGTTTGCCCATCCACGAACCGTGGATGGGTCTACTGGACGTGCTGTGCTTCTGTGGATTGAAGCTGGAGCTTAAAATGTTGCAGGATTCATGGGAGACTAAGTATAGAACCACGCCCAAGACCTACGGGGCGTGGTTTGATTTACTGGGCGTGGAAAGCTTCCGTAGATCACCACCAAAAAGCTGAAAGCTTGCTGTCTAGACAGCTTTGGGGGACTGTTTTGGGGTCCTCTTCTAGGACCCCTCGAGTGGTCTTAGGGGAGTTGTACCCGGACGTTTTACCCCTAAACATGTCCATCTAAGTATGAGAGTTACTTCTACAAGTTTTCACCCTCAAACAACACTCCAAACTTCGACGACAAGGCCCTTACAACTCACTAGTTCAAATGACTAGTTTCCGGACGTTATAGTCGTTTCTTAACGTTTGACCTCTAAAATCATCAAACTAACTTGAAAAGCCATTTTTCATCATTTAAACAAGTTTCCAACTATAAACTAACATGTGAGGCTCTAGTTCCACCTACTAGATTTAGTCAAGCCTTAGCTAGGTCTTACTAGTTTGTACGGGGTGTTACACTCACGCAATGGCTCCTTTGAGATCGAAACATGGCGATGAGTATGGTATGAGCATCTATGAATATTCTTCGCCTTTATATAAATCTGAAACATACCTCCTTGCATACTCTGAATCTATTAATGTTGTCCCTATAGAATCGGAATGGTGTGTGCTAGAAGAATAGCTAAGCGTGAATATTCTTCCACCGCTTGTCGATACCAAGCTTGGAAGGAAGAAATTAAACGTGTCAAGGGTATCAGTGAGAATTTCAAAAGCAAGAGGAGGAACAAATGTTGAATTTATAAGAGATCCAAACACAAGAGAACCACATGTATGAACAACAACAAATCTTAGATAGATTTGACTAATTATGTTTTTGTAACTAAGCTACTGGATGTGAAGGTGTTGTTTATTTTGGACCCCAATATTTTGGTCAATGTAATGTCAATTATTATCGAATTTTCTCATGGTCTTATATAGATTACATACATTTTAATTTGTACACTATCTATTAATATTTATTATTGAGTCCACTCATTGTGTATTAAGGTGAGTATAATTAATATATGGAAATTTATGGCAATGCAATGATTTTAACCTATGTATAACTAATCAAACATATAACTAATACAAGTAAGACTTAGATATACATTTCACCAAACGACACGTTAAATAATTGTCAAAAAATCAGACGTTGACATAAAAAAACTAGTAATTTGTTCTTTGTTACCGTTGTAAAATTTGGATAATTGAGTATTGTCACTGTTGGTCATAATATATAGATAATTAAGACAATCGATATTTGTTCATGTTCTTTGTTTATATTGTACCAATGACATCTACACTTCAACACTAATAAAGTTTATACGGGTCAATATCATGATCCAAAAATGATCTATACTTCACCTACGAGAATATGACGCTTACATATAGACCGTAGCTAGTATAATTTAAAAGGGAGAATGATTAACAAATAATAAAATATATTATTGAAATTTATTCAATTAAATAAGTTTAAACAAGTCATTTAAGGGTTCACATACATTGGGGGTGGAGATAAATGATGTATAAGAAAGAGTTGTAGAGTTGTAGTTATACAATCAACATCTTCAATGTAATGTGTGAGAAAGCACAAGTATGTTGAGAGAATGTTGATTGTTAAAGTAAAATTTTATATGGTAGCATATTTTGTTTGCGCACATGAGATTCTGAACAAATCCCGAGCACCCTGTCGGGGATTTTGGCAATGGCCAAAACCAGCTAATGTGTATCAGCTGGTGTAGCCCCCCTTCTTCATATTCATTGCCCCCTTATCGCGTTCGTGGTCAAGGTAGATGGCCTCTGCATTTGCGAAGGGTTAGCCTTTTGCCTCGTGCGATCAAAGGAGCCCATTCACGTTCATGAAGGCCAGACTGAGTGGATCTCCGCAATCACAATGGGCAAGTTTATCTGGTCTTTTATTTAAAATACTAGACACGATCAATTTTGGCTCAAAACTTCAAAGTTGAATTTCTTTAGCCGTGGGTGTTCAAATTAGATGATTTTATGTCATCTACATCCAGATTATTCACGGCTGCACATTGGAGTGTTCAGGGACTTGTGGGGAGCGTCGATGAGAGGTAAACCTCATCCCGAAGGGGATGGCTTCTCTCTTAAATTGCTTTTTGATGGTGAATTATTTTCATGTTGGTGTTTCGTGTTTTTCTAAGCCATGAATTATGTATTATTTTGGGATATAAGTTCAGGGGAGCTTTCATGGACCTTTTCACAGAATCAATTCCGAGATTCCCAATGTAGGTCCCACATTCCTATTTTCTACTCAAATTTGGGTCCATCTCTGATTAGTGTTTTTTTTGGTGTCTAAATGTCCACCTTAACATTGTGATCCTATTTTTGATATTGTGGTAGCGTTCGGAGGCTGTACGAAAGGGAAAAATTCTAGAGTTGTGAATTTGGAGCACACATGGTTTGGTTTGAGGTAGGCTATGACTTTTAGACCTTTGGATTGAGTTTGAGAATGTAAATGCATATTAATTTGTTTGAATTTGGGTTGTATTGTTCATTTATCATTTTTAGTTACTTAGTAAACATGTTTTAGGCCTATTTCAGGACCTATTGGCATGTGTCTTCTTCCGACTATCCTTACCTTGTGGCATGATTAGTACTTGGTTTTTATTGATGTTTGAAGAATGTGTGACCTTAGTGTAGGTGTTGAATAGTTCTTGCCTTAGAAATGCATGTTTTGGAGCTGATAGGCCCTAGTTTTGCTCCGACGTTGTTTCGAACGACTTAGCTCCCTGTAGACTGACGTAGTAGACTTGGATCTGATAGAATATACCTTAAATTAGGCGATAACTCAACTTTGATGCCATTTTGATCCATAAATCCCTTTTTTTCTATGGCCCTAGTGGTTCATGGTTAGTATATCATGCTTCGTTCGACAATTTGGGATTGGATTCTGGTCAAGCTTGAAGCATGGTATTGATTACCTTGGTATGGATATCATTTAACAATGGTACTATGATGATGAGTTGGAATGGCATTCTCAACAGTTTTATGTCACAAATTCTTGGTTTGATCATTTATCTACAGCATCACTCAATGATTTGGGCCTTTTTTATCCTTTACGGAGTTGATACATAACAGCTAAATCCTATTGATTACTTCAGAGGCCTATCCACAGTTTGAGATATGAGCTATGCACTCTTCTGCTTGGATCATCTTAGTGGTTCTTTTAGAGGCTATCCGCGGTTGGAGGTCTGAGCTATGCACTGTTGGCTTTCGATGATCTTATTAGTTACTTGGGAGGCTATCTGCGGTTCAAGGTTTGGGATATTCATTCTCTATCTCTGGACTCAACGGGTTCTATTCATAGTAGTGTTAGCTATTCTATGTACCCGCCAGGCTTATAGGGTCCGTTCGAGTTTTTATTTAAACTTGCGCATGAGTGTATTTTCTGGGCTTGTGGGGTCAGTTAGGTTTTAGTTAGCTAGGTACTTACTTCATTTCAGTTCCTTATTACACTGGTGTGCATTTCTTTTAGATTTCCATTCTTTGACCTCTGTTGTATTAAATTCTCGCTTTTCATATTGTCTTTACTTTTCATGCTTAATCAACCTTTGATACCTACTAAGTACCTGCTGTTTTGGTACCCATGCTACACTCTGAATCTATTTCGTGATTCAAGTCCAAGTACAAGCTATCATCGTTGAGTTTGAGACATTAATTATCTCATTCGTAGGTGAGGGTGAGCATATGGCATTCTGGATCTTAACTTCTCCATCTATATTTTGTTGACTAGTATTTATTATGTTGAGACAAGTCTGTTGCTTGGGCACACTTTTGGATCTTATACTCTTTATTTAGTAGCTCTGTATACGTGACTTCTAGGTTCTAAGATGGATCTTTTGGTTTTATGCATATGTGTTATGCTTCCGTCTATTTCTTTTGATACTTTTATTAAATTGCTTATTCTTGTTTAGTTTCTACCCTTATACCCATTACTTGACGTTCCATTTTACGGGTTGGCTAACTTACTGGTGGGTTATAGAAGGTGCCACCATGACTTGAGAAATCGAGTCGTGAAACGTTTGTATTAAAGCCCCAGGTTTACCGCTCTCACTGGTACAAAGCTAATGCCTAGTAGAGTCCTATGAATCGGTGTGGAGACGTTCATATCCAATCTTGAGGATGCTACATGGCGTCACTAGGAAGATACTCTCTTTTGTATCATTTTCGTGCAATGTGTGTCTTATTAGTTTCATGGAATATCATTAGTTTCATTTTTTTGTAGGATGGCTTGCACACGCGGTTCGATATCTGGGTGATCCACTTGGGTATGGAGATAAATCCCTAAATAGGGTTAGAGGGTGACCTCACCGTTGTGCTAGGGATGCAACAACATCTTGTGATAGACATAGGACTCCAGAGCCAATGATGGAGCCTCAAACATCTCTAGTTCCTCCTTAGTCGGTGGGGCCGAGGCCAACCCAACCACCATCCAAACCAGCTATGGTGCATGAGCTTTAGAAATCCATTACTGAATTACTTACAATATTAAAGGGTATGCACCAGGCCCCAATTCCATTTGCACTAGAACCGTAGAGTCAAACTATCGTAGCGGTTCCTTGTGTTGAGGTGCTACTAGCACTCGCCGCTGCCTTTTCGTTTATTACGACTGATGCTATGCTTCTTGAAGAGTAGAAGATGCTCAGAGTGTTTTTGAGATATCACCTCTGCGGTTTTCTGGGGCGATTAGGGAGGATGCCCACGAGTTTCTTAAGTCCTATTGTGAGCAACAATATACAATGGGACCGGTAGAGTCGAGAGGAGCCGACTTCACTACTTATCATCTCGATGGGTTAGCTAAGCAGTGGTAGCGTTCTTACTTGGATACTAGATCAGTTGGGTCACCTTTGGTTACTTAGGCTAAGTTTTTTAGGCCTTTTTGGCTAGGTGTATCCTGCGGAGTGTCAAAGGTAGACTTTGGGATCAGTTTTTGAGATTGGAGAAGGGGTCCATAATTATGTTAGAGTATGAGATAAGGTTTCACGATCTCTCTCGCCATGCTACTATGATATTTCCTACAAAGCATGAGAGGGTTCAATGCTTATAACATGGGTTGATGGTTCGATGCTTTGACCATGGGTTGAGGGTTTGATGCTTTGTCCATAGGTTTAGGCTTCAGCTACGGATTGGGACCGATTCTATGGTTTTGGTGGCTGCTACTTACTGGATGTAGTTGACCATGCTCGTACTATGAAGTAGCTCTATCGTGAGACCAATAGGGGCACCGACAAGAAGGATCGGCATCAGGGCATCTATAACGAGTCCAATTCTAGGCCTAGGAACTCAAACGATAGACCACACCAATAGTTTCGACATGGTCAGTTTAATAGTCCTATTCATGCCTCAATTTAGGCTTTAGATGGTATCCCGTACAATTAGGATGATGCTGGTATGGGTCTTAGTTAAAGGGTTCGAAGTGATTTAAGTTGTGGTGTTTGTTTCTTTATGAGCTGATATTTACTAGGTGGGTATAACTATGTAGATCTTGATCATTGGTCCAGGGTCTTCCCCCCGTGTGGAATGATTGCACTTGCTCCACACCCAGCTAGGCTAGTTGCACCAGTAGCCTCTCTAGCTAGAGGCGGTGCCCAAGGTCAAGATCGAAGAGACGAGTTATTAAGGATCAAGGGGTGGACCCCGGGAAGGTAGGTATGATGCTCAAGGTAGAGGTGGACAAGTCCATTTATATTTAGTTCTAGCAAGGGTGGATTCTAAGGTATCATGCGCTATTATAATAGGTACATTTCTTTTATAATATCATCTCCCTCAACTTTATATGATCGAGCTCTACTTTTTCATATATATATATATATATATCTATGTATTCTGCTTCTTGGTTGAGTATAAGTTTCGATCCCTTGGTAATGTTGCTGCGTATGTCGACCCTCATGGGTGAGTCTTTAGTAGTGGATCAGGTGTTTCAATCTTGTTTTATTACAATGCAAAGGTATGACACCTGGGATAACCTTATTGTACTTGATATGTTGGAGTTTGATGTTATCCTGGGCATGAACTGGTTATCCCCCTACCATGTAGTCTTGGATTCCTTTGCGAAGACCGTTACCTTAGCCATGCCCGGTATCCCATTGGTGGTGTAGCAGGGATCTTATAGCCGCACGTCGACTGGGGTTATCTCTTTCATTTCGTCCTAGAGGTTAGTAGCTAGAGGGTGTTTAGCATACTTAGCTTAGGTGCTGGATGTGCGTAGGGAGGTTTCTTCGGTTGATTCAGTTCCTATTGTTCATGAGTTTGTGGATACGTTTCCTAATGACCTACCTGGCCTTCCTATCTGGGCACTCATTTGCCGTTTTAGATGGCCCTCGAAGAGCTCAAAGAACTTAGTGTTCAACTTCAGGTTCGCTTTGGTAAGGAATTCATTTTGCCTAATGTGTCACTGATGAGTCTGAGATTTGGACTCATTTAGGGTTTTGTTTGTATAGAATTAGTGTCCTCAAATGCTTAATTTGTGCCAATAGCTGATGTAATGTACTTGATTTTCAGATATATGGGTTAAGGAACAAAGCTAGTACAGAAATGGGCAACAAGGAAAACATAAGCTGAAAAAGATAACAAAAAAAACAAGCCTGATGATCGGCGAGATCACTCAGCGAATCGCCAAGTTGCTCCTTTACCGCCTAAATTTACCGAACTCTGAGGCTAGATTAGGATTAACTTTGGCTAGCAGTAGTCTCATTCGGCGTAACTCCGATCGCATCGGCGAAGGATGACCTTGTTGCCGAAGGTACAGGTGGAGATCCAGATAAACACTGATGGGTGAGTCAAAAGACAAAAGGGCTCATCGCGGAATGAAACGTGATGAGTCCACGATTTGGACTCTTTTAGGGCTTTATTTTGATAGATTTAGTGTCCTCAAATGCATATTTTGTCTCAATGACTGAAGAAAATCCTTGAGTTTCAGGTATTTAGAATTAAAGACAAAGTATGGATACTATTGAGCAAAAAGGAACAAGGCAGCTGAAAGAACGAAGGAAAGAAGGCCTGAGGATTGCCTAAACCATTGGGCGAGTCACCGAATGGCCTTGGTCTCGCCCAATGTTCCAGTGTTCCAAGCCCTGAAGGACAAAACTAAATAGGTGATAGAAAGGAGCAATCGACGAGTCGCCGAACGGTTCCGCGAGGCAGTGCCATATCGCCCAAAGTTACAGAGCTTGAAGTTGCTGGAGGCCAATGCAGAAAGGCGATGAACCAGACTAAATGGCGGATCGCCGAGTGGATCGGCTATCCCGACTAACTGCGCCGAGTGATCCTTCACAACACACTTTTTGACAACTATAAATACCTGTTTGAATTTTTAGTTTAGAATCAAGTTTTACATTTCAGAAACGAGTTTTTAGAATTACTTAGTTTTAGAACCTAGTTTTTTTGGAGATAATTTTCCTTAGCTTTGAAGAGTTGAAGATTTCCATTTTCTAAGCAATTGGAAGTGGGTATTGAAGATTTTTCATCCTTGACGTGTGTAAAGACAATATTTATCGTACCCATTTGATGGAAACACTTTTCGGTATCAATTTCTATATCTTTACTATGTCTAGCTAAAACCCAATTCTTGGGCTGTGATTTTGTGAATATGGGTTGAATTTACTACTGGGTATTGCTAATTGATTGTTTATTCACTGTTTAGAGGTGATTTCGTTCAGTAGTTGTGTTTGAATTAAATGGGGTTGTAGTTTCAAATACAATTTTATCTTTGTGTTTTTGACTTGCTCGAGAGAGAATATTTAAAACATAAACTAATGAATCGACAGTCTGTGGTTATTGGGTTGTCGTGGGTTTAGCTCGAGAGAGTGAATCCTAAACCCTCTCCCACACATTCGGCTCGAGAGAGTGAATGGACTAAGGCGAAAGTTGTGCTTCATTGCCGCTTATCGGTGTTCAACAGAAACCAATTTGATTCGGGGTAATTTGTTAGAGAGAAAATTTATCCCTAGTAAAGTCTAGCCTAGTTACCAATTTGCAGCGAGTTACTATCAATAGCATTTACCCGATGTGTATTTTAGCCCATATTCCAATCACATCCCAAGAATCCCGTCTCTATATTTACATTTTCGTTTTAGTTGTCATTTTAGTTGATAATTACTTACAAAACCCTCTTTGATAATTGACACTCGTGTCACCCTTTTTAATTTATCATGTTTTTACTCGTTAATGTCTATAGCTATAATTAACTTGAACATATTTTTTCTTTTCTATTGATTCTCAATTACAAACCACTCCCTGTGGGAATGATCCCAACCCTTGGTTGGGTTATATTACTATTGAACGACTGTGGATGCTTAGTATTGGATGAAGCGCCCGGATACGTCAAGTTAAAATGTCACCGCTGCCAAGGAGTGGTGCTAATTGAGAATATTTAGTTAAGCTGGATTTTGTTCTTATTAGTGATAGTTCTTCTTACTTGATTTTTAGCTTTGTTTTACTTGTTTGTGTTGATGATAAGAAGTATGAGCGTAAACGGAAGCAATGGCAGCCAAGTAGGCCATCAAGACGACATCGGAAATCTCAACGATGTCAACGATCCTCATGCTAATGACCCCCATCTCATGGGCGGTATTGGTGCCATTCACTTACCTCTGGCCGAAGGGAGTGCGGTGTTCCACATCATGAGTACTATGTTGCAACTCTTGCAACTAAAAGGGGTTTTTCAGTGGTTTGGCTCATGAGGATCTCCATGAGCACATTAGAAACTTCGTAGATGTATGCGGCCCATTTTCTTTGAAGAATATCTCCCAAGAATCGGTCCGATTGAGGTTGTTCCCATTCTCTTTGATAGAAGAGGCGTGCAAGTGGCTGGCTGGATGGCCACGTGAATCAATCACTTTGTGGGAGGAGTTGGTCACCGCATTTCAAATGAGATTTTTCCCTCCCTCGAAGATGATGAATCTTCAGGATAGCATTTAGAGCATCAAGCATCTAGAAGGCGAGCCTATTCATGAAACTTGTCTGCGATTCAAAAAGTTGGTGCTTCGATGCCCAACCCATGGCTTTCCTGATAACGTGTTGCTGCAATTTTTTTATAGGAGTCTGGATTCGGTAAATAAGGGTGTTGCTGAGCAACTCTCTCCGGGAGGTTTGATGCAGCAACCTTATGTGATAGTTGCTCAGCTCCTTGATGTCATGACTACCATAATCAGGGCGTGGTATATCCGTGAAGACCAGGTCTCCCCTCTCACGTTCAAGTTAACTAAGGAACAAATGGAGAAGGACCAAGAGAGGGACCAAAACATGGCCAAGATCATGACACAACTTGATATTTTGTCTAAAAATGTCATGGGAGCTGATGCTCGAAGTGTCAATGCCGTGGGTGACTGGTGTGCTAATCCGGATGAGTCCAAGTTTGAAGCCTTGTAAACTGAATAGGTAAATTTCTTAGCAAACCAAAGTAGTGGCTATCGTTCAAACTACCCGAGGCAGGGTGGTAACCAAGGTTGGGCTAGGGATGAAGGTTAGAAAGATCGAGATCGTGAATGGAGGGACCGTAATCCGAATTGAAAAGATGGGGAGAAGGATAGTTATGTTCCTCCCCACGAGCGCCCAAAGCCAAAAGATTCTGAAGGTGGTAGGTCTGAGGATATGCTCTCTCGTATCCTCAACAAAGTTGAAGGGTCAGACAAAATTTTAAAAGAAATAAAAGAAGATGTGTCTACCCTTAGCCAGACCATCACCTCCCATTCAGTGTCGATCAAGCAGTTGGAAACCCAATAAGTCATATATCGTCTCATCTCAACCCAAGGCTACAGGGGGATTTGCCTAGTGATACTATGGCTAACCCCAAGAATAAGGTTTGAAGGTGGACTTGCGTCGTGTCGCGACGTTAACTAAGGCGCTGCTTGGGAGGCAACCCAAGACCCCTTTATTGCTTTATTTTGCTTTGATAAAATAATGGTGTGTTGATTGTGTAGGTGGAAGTGTGTAAAGTGTTCGAAAGTGCAGTTTGGCAAGCATCATGTCCATTCAGCGAATTGCCAAAGAGGTCGGTGACCCAGACCCAAATCGCCATTAGACTCAAGACAATTTTACATTAGAGTTTGTAAAATTCGGAGAACCTAGGATTATTATTGGCGAATCGCCGACCATGTCGGCGATCTCGATAGAGACCGCTGTTTGGACCCCCACAATAACTGGAGGTCCTGTAAAATTCGATGAGGTGAATGACTACTCATCGTGTCACCGAGTAGCTCGGCGAGCACGACTAATGTCGCCGAATGGGCGTGAACTAGACGGTTTTTCAGGCTAAAGGTTTAAAGTTTTCAAATTCATTCACTTTCCCTCACTTTTTATCTTCCCAAGCTCACAGCCGCACTCTAGTTTCACCCGCACTCTAGTTTCTATATTCCTTGCATTTTTAGAGTATTTTAGTCATTGATTGGTGCTCGGATTGTGGATTACTTTGTCGCCTAGCATTTCAATATTAATTGAATCGGCATCAGAGGTTGGTTTTCCAAACCCGAATTTATTTTATCGAAATTGTACTCATTTGCAATGATGTTATCATATTGTCATGTGCTGGGCCTCTCTAATAGAATTAGTATGTTTGAATACCTGATTTAAGTTGATAATCTTGCCCGTAATTTTTTGATTGTCGAAATATAATAGTATTGTGTATAAAATGAAGTAAATTTCGTGGGGCTATGCTTGGCTATCGTAGGGCATGCTTTCATTTCACTATAACATCCGTTGATTTTATTTTTTGAGTTTGCAGGGTTGAATTCGAGAAGTTGGGTTGAAAGTAGGCACGTTGGGTCATTTGGCGAGCTGGTTCGAGCTCGCCGAACCACCTGGTGGTTTTTCTAGTATCCCCATCTCGCCTTTAATTTCATGCTAAATGTGTTGTTGGAGTCTATAACTTTTGGTGAGAAGCCTGAGGTTGCCAAAGGAAATCGGTGACTCGCCGAAAGTCTTCTTGATCACCCTTTGTCTGCACCCTTGAACGTTTCTTGCACTGTAACTTTCGACGGGCTAACCCAGTTCACCGAAGCAATTCGGCGACCCGCCAACTGTTTCGGCGAGTCTGTTTGCGCTTAATTCTCTGTGCATTTGTTTGGATATTCCTAACTTCTCCTAGTAATTTTGCAGACATGACTAGATCAAAAGCAGCTGAAAGAATAATACCAGTCCAAGAGAAGGCTAAGGGGATTAAGATAAATGAGGATGCAACTATATCCAGAGGCAAAGATACGAAACTTCCCACAACTGGTGGGAAAGGCAAGGGCAAGAGGTCCACTTCTAATAGGAAGACCACTATCAGAGATCCTAATGTTCTTTCATGGGCCCGGGAATTCTGGGCAGATGTGCATGTCTTTCTGGAGGACTCGCACGTGATAGCCATTAGTGGATATGGCACTACCGTTCCTCCTGAGGTAACCCTGAGCACTGATGCTCAGACTCAGAGTAATGCATCGAGCACTGATGCCCAAACAGATAGAGCGACTGTGTAGACAAGACCCTCTCTTTACCTTCATCTCTGCCTTACTTTATTCGACTTGTGGATGTTTTTATTTGCATTTGAGGACAAATGTTTTTATTTGTGGTGGGGTGAGGCCTGATGTGAGGCCAAAATACATATTTTTAATCATTATTTGCCTTACATTTATTATTTATATTTGTCCTTTTTGAGTAGAAATTTTATGGATTGTGTTGAATAGTATATTTTATTTATAGAATTAAATTGGTGGAAAAATGAAGAAGTTTGGTGCTAAAATGAATTAAAGATGAAAGGTCGAAGAAGGAAATCAAGCAGACAACTTAATAGATTAAACTTAATAAAACAATATATTTGTATATATGAGGAAAAAGGCTGCGAACAATTTGCAATTGCAATTGCGTACAACTGCTACACTTGTCAGCAGATGTAGGGCTCATATTATTATGAAAGGCGACGAGCAACGTGAAATTCCAGAAATCACGCGTACAGTGAAAAATTTGTTTTCCTAATTTCTCTTGAACTCAATTATTTATTTAGGGTTTTTCTATCTATAAATAGGGGATGAAAAATTATTCTTAAGGGGGAGCCAAGAACCAAGAAACAATACACAATATAAATTTTCTTCTAGCTTAGGAACTTTGGAAGTGCCGTCGTGGAGGCAGGAGAATTGCGGTTTATTCTTTCTTCTCCTTTATTATTTATTTATATTCATGATTAATTAAAGATAGTTTAGCTATTGTTCTTAAATTTTTATGAAAAACACAATCAAAATTTATTAACGTCCAAATAAATTCTTGAAAAGAAATATAAACGATCGTATGTAGTATATTTACCCAACTATGAATCGAGGTCGATCCCACAGAGAATATAGAAGAATTTTGTCAATAGCAAATATTTAACTCGATAGTTGTTATATAAAAATGGGGGGATTTAAATTGAAATAAAATAAAAACAATAAAAAAAAATAGCTTTGAACTAAGTATTTATTTATATTCAGATTATTAGAAATAACTAGGAATGTGTTCCCCATAAGCTCAGATCGCGGTTATCCTAATAAAAGTAATCTTATCCTAGTGTATCACTTGCAAAGTGGTAAGTTATGTATCCCTAAATCCTTGTTCCGACAAATAGAGAGATTCACCCCACACCTTGGTCCGGCTACGTGTGTATAATTTACTAACCCTTACCTTTACCTAATATTAGACATCACATCGATGTATGGATTAGTTTTTTCCCTCGCACCAATCTACATTAGACTATTAGATAGTATCACACTAAATCTATGTTGATAACTCTTTGCTTATTAACTACCTCCTTGGTCCGGCAAGTAGCAACAAGGCTAGTTCTAACGTTGCGCACCGTTAAAATGACTTCTAGACGAAAGAATTATCAATGCATGCTTCAACACTATTCAAGAATTACATAGTTATTATTCATACTTTGTTAATCGCTTATGGTTCCCACAACCCTAGTTATGAAATTTAGCTACTCATTATCTCAAAATCACAATCAAAATTTATTAAAATAAATAGGCTTGTGTTAATCATAAAAAATTAAGAACAATAGCTAAACTATCTTTAATTAATCATGAATACAAATAAATAATAAAAGATAAGAAAGAATAAACCAGAATTCTCCTGCCTCCACGGTGGCACTTCCAAAGTTCCTAAGCTAGAAGAAAATTTATATTGTATATTGTGTCTTGGTTCTTCGCTCCCCCTCAAGAATAATTTTTCATCCCCTATTTATAGATAGAGAAACCCTAAATAAAATAATTGAGTTCAAGACAAATTAGGAAAACAAAACCCAATTAAATTGGGTTTTCCACTATACGCGTGATTTCTGGAATTTCACGTTGCTCACCGCCTTTCATAATAATATGAGCCCTCCAACTGCTGACATGTGGCAGCAATTGTACGCAATTGCAATTGCAAATTGTTTGCAGCCTTTTTACACCTCGCTAAAGAAGCAGAAGCGATCGTTATCAAGTAAAGAACCCAACTTGTAGGTTGGGGTCGATCCCACGAGGAATATGGTCTAGACTTAACTTTAACCAACGATTATATTCGTTTAGTCAATGTATTTCCGAAAACAAGTAATAAAAGGTGGGGGGATTTGTGAAACAAATTCAGGAAATTATGTAAGTAATCAATGAGCCGATTCAAACTTTAATTGTTGTCAAGATGAGAAAGTAACTAGGGTATACGTGTTCCCCATAAGCTCATAACGCGGTAATCCTAGTAATAACAATCCTTTCCTAGTGTATTACATGCAAAGTGATAAGTTAGGTATCTCTAAATCCTTGGTCCGGAAACTATAGAATTTCACCCCGCACCTTGGTCCGGCTACATGTGTATAATTTACTAACCCTTACATTTACCTTATATTAGACATCACATCGATGTATGACTTAGTTTTCATTCTCACACCAATCGACATTAGACTATTAGATAGTATCACATTAAATATATGTTGATAATTGTTGTCTTATTAACTATCTCCTTGGTCCGGCAAGTAGCAACAAGGCGAGTTCTAACGTTTGCAATAGCTAAAATGACTTATATATGTTGATAATTCTTGTCTTATTAACTATCTCCTTGGTCCGGCAAGTAGCAACAAGGCGAGTTCTAACGTATGCAATAGCTAAAATGACTTCTAAACGAAAGAATTATCATTGCATGCAATAACACTATTCAAGAATTACTTAGTTACTATTCATACTTTGTTAATCGCTCATGGTTCCCACAACCCTAGTTGTGGATTTAGTTACTCATGCTAGAAAGAACACAATTCATAGTTGTATAAGAAGAATTCATGAACTTTCTATTAGAGTAGAAAATATCCAAAAACCCAACTTGAATTGCAAAGTTAAAATCTTTAAAACAAACTTAGGAAATCAAGAATTGCTCAAGTTGCAAAAATTAATCTCCCAAGCCAAAAAATACAACTAAAGTAATAAAGTCTAACCCCAAAATCGAGGTTTACATGCCCTATATATAGAAAAATAAGTCCTAACTAAAAAGGAAACTAAATAAGGAAATAATGTTTTAGGACGCGCCTTTGATCTACGACACTGACCTACGGACCGTGGATTGACCTACGGTCTGTAGGTCCCTTCCGTGACTGGTAAATTTTCAGCTTCCAAAACATCATCATCTCTGATGCAAAGGACGGATCAACAGTACGGACCGTGGTTTAATCCACGGTCCGTAGATCCTCTTCCGTAGCTCCACACTTAGAATATTCAAAATCAGGTACTGGAACCCCTTCTCTGAATCATTTGACGGAGCAACAGTACAGTCCATAGATCAATCTATGGTCCGTCGATTACAACCGTGGTTCCACACTTGGTCAAGAATTCCCTAATCTCCTTTAATGCCTTGCCTACCCATCTACGACACCCACTACGGAGAGTGAATGGACCTACGGTCCGTGGATCACCTCTGTAGATGCTCTTTTCTGCACATCCTTCAGCTGTGTCTCTCAGTTTCCACGTCTGAACATATTTCATGCAAACATGATAAAAATACATAAAAACCAATAGAAAATGGCCCTAGACACACAACTCTTAAGTGAAATGTATTAAAAATACCGTAAACTCACGGTATATCAAGGCCCATCTTTCGTGACTCCATTTTATTTATATATTTGTGTTGAAATCTCTATAAATGTGTTGATATTACATCTTGTGGATGTTTGAGCTTGTGGCTCCGCATTTTTAAAATGTTAATGATTTTTTACCCTTCCGAAATTTTTTTTCCACCTCTTGTATGTGTTGAATATGGTTGTTCCCTTGTAAATTTGGGTATCAGTTTTGATCAATATCGATGACTTGAATAGTGCTCATAATCAAACAAAACTGAATGCGCAGCTACAACGAGGCCAAATGAAGTTGCATAGGCAATATGTGAACTCTTTGCATCTCGTTGTGACTAGCCAATTATCGAATCGAGTCTCTTGTGATGAACATTGCACACTAGCGAAAGTGTGGAGTCTTGTTTGACTTTGGTGTCAATGCCTTGTGTGACGAGCTTACCATGAACCATGTGTGATGACACCTAGAATTTGCCCCATTGGTCCGGTTGACTAAGTGATTCAATTTCTTGAGATGATCTTAGGCAACTTTAAAGAGTGTGAACCAATTTGACATATACCTCTTTTGTGGCCTACCTTATGAGTGTGTGAACCTTTTTTGAACCTTAACCTTTTCTTTGAAGAAACTTGATAACATTGCTACCTTTTATTGACCCATTACCCATAATCCTCATTATCTGTGGTTTGTTTGAATAGACAACTTAGGCCAAAAGCCTAAGTTGGGGGTGTGGTGAAAAGAGAAGACAAATCAAGTAAATGCAAAGAAGTCCCTTATGCCCATGTTTTGAGAAAAATGGAACCCCTTCATGTAAACAAAAAAAGAAGAAAAGATTGAAAAAGAAAAAGAAAGAAAAAGTTGTGAAATAAGGTTGTGAAAATACAAAGAAAATGGGGTTTCCAATGACTCATAGAAGATGAATAAGAGGTGACTTTTGAACTTGAATGAAATTGATAAAGAGAAGGAACGAAGGTGTTGTTCACATCACATTTCATGAGGATTTTTAGCCTATCAACCTAAATGACCATACCATTACACTCAACCCCATTACAAGCATTGAAAAAGACCTTTTTGATCTTGAATGAGTTGGAAGTAAAACTCGATTGGAAAATAAGGGCAAACCTATGGGTGAAATCATGCATTGTGTATATCTTTGTGAGTGTGAGTGTTAATCTTGATTCCGGAACTTTAATTGATTGAACCATTGAGTGAATATGGAATCATTCATTTTGTGAGGGTATTTGAATACCTTTGTTGAGCTTGAACCTGCATTTGAAGCAAGTATAGTGAGCTTGAGATTCTTTGATAATGGTGAGTCAAAACTTGAAACTTTGAGTGCACATTTGATCCTTGCATGAGTAAGTTGAGACTTTTTATGTGCATTCACGATTGAGTTTTGTGTAGCACTGTTTGAGACATTCCTTTTGAACTGCTGAACTTGAGTTTTACTTGAGGACAAGCAAAAGTTTAAGTTGGGGGTGTTGATGAGTCCACGATTTGGACTATTTTAGGGCTTTATTTTGATAGATTTAGTGTCCTCAAATGCATATTTTGTCTCAATAACTGAGAAAATCCTTGAGTTTTAGGTATTTGGAGTTAGAGACAAAGCATGGACATTATTGAGAAAAAAGGAACAAGGCAGCTGAAAGAACGAAGAAAAGAAGGCCTGAGGATCGCCTAAACCATTGGGTGAGTCGCCGAATGGCCTTGGTCTCACCCAATGTTCCAGTGTGCCAAGTCCTGAAGGGCAAAATCAAATAGGTGATAGAAAGGAGCAGTTGGCGAGTCGCCAAACGGTTCCGCGAGGCAGTGTCATATCGGCCAAAGTTATAGAGCTTGAAGTTGCTGAAGGGAAATGTAGAAAGGAGATGAGCCAGACTAAAGGGTGGATCGGCGATCCCGACTAACTGCACCAAGTGATCCTTCGCAGCATACTTTTTGACAACTTTAAATAGCTGTTTGAATTTTTAGTTTAGAATCAAGTTTTACATTTCAGAAATGAGTTTTTAGAATTACTTAGTTTTAGAACTTAGTTTTTTGCAGACAATTTTCCTTTGCTTTGAAGAGTTGAAGATTTCCATTTTCTAAGTAATTGGAAATGGGTATTGAAGAATCTTCATCCTTGACGTGTGTAAAGACAATATTTATCGTACCCATTTGATGGAAATACTTTTTGATATCGATTTCAATCTCTTTATTATGTCTAGCTAAAACTCCAATTCTTGGGGTGTGATTTTGTGAATATGGGTTGAATTTACTACTGGGTATTGCTAATTGATTATATATTCGCTGTTTAGAGGTGATTTGGTTTAGTAGTTGTGTTTGAATTAAATGGGGTTGTAGTTGCAAATACAATTTTATCTTCGTGTTTTTTACTTGCTCGAGAGAGAAGTTTTAAAACCAAAACTACTGAATCGAAGGTCTATGGTTATTGGGTTGTCGTGGGTTCATCTCGAGAGAGTGAATCCTAAACCCTTTCCCACACATTCAGCTCAAGAGAGTGAATGGACTAAGGAGAAAGTTGTGCTTCATTTCCGCTTATCGGTGTTCGAGAGAAACAGATTTGATTCGGGGTAAATTGTTTGAGAGAAAATTTACCCCCACTAAAGTCTAGCCTAGTTACCAATTTGCAGCGAGTTACTATCAATAGCATTTACCCGGTTGTGTATTTTAGCCCATATTCCTATCACATCCCAAGAATCTCGTCTGCATATTTGCATTTTTGTTTTAGTTGTCATTTTAGTTGATAATTGCTTATAAAACCCTCTTTGATAATTGACACTTGTGTCACTCTTTTTAATTTATCATGTGTTTACTCGTTAATGTCTATGGTTATATTTAACTTTAACATATTTTTACTTTTCTATTGATTCTCAATTACAAACCACTCCCTCTGGGAATGATCCCAACCCTTGGTTGGGTTATATTACTTTTGAGCGACCATGGACGCTTAATATTATATGAAGCGCCCGGATACATCAAGTCAAAATGGCAATCGTGATCTGGCTCGCCTAAAATTACAGTGGTTGGATGAAGAAGATGCGAAGAATGAAGGTGAGACAAAAAAACGATCGGCGAGTCACCGAATGGTCGGCGAAGCCCGACTTTCCTCACTGATTGACCCCAAAAAGTCACACACCAGACTTGTATAAATTAATTTTTGCAAGAGAGAGAAAGCATTCAGAAATTGTGAGGAACAAAAGATAGAGAGCAAAACCACTAATATTGTTGATTTCAAGTGATTTTAGCAAGGGTTTTCGTTTGGGTTTTGTAATAGAGAAGATATTATTAAATTTTGACTTTAGAATTTCATTTACCCAGCTATGGAAAATATGGAAGGTATTGAATTTCATCTCTTTACTATGATTGGCTAAAACCCTAACCTTAGGGGTTTGACAATGTGACCAATTATTGCGTTTGACTAAATGGGTGTTATCAATTAGTGAATTTTGGTGCAAATTTGAAGTGGGTCAGAATTATTATTGTGGTTTAACTTCATTATTGCATGTTTAGTTTAATATAGTTCAGAGTTTTGTGCTTTCTCGAGAGACAAGTATAGGGCCAACGTAGTAATTTGGCATCCTTAGTAGTGGGTCATGACGGTTTCAGCTTGAGAAAGTGAAACATGAGATTCAACCTTTGTATCTAGCTCGAAAGAGTAGATTTAATGAGAAAGTGGGTTGGGCGTCTTATGGATAGTGTTGAAGTTCAGGAGAATTCAGCAGAAATAAAATAATTGTTCAAGAGAAAATTTCTTTACTTATAGTTCATTCTACCCACGATGAATTAACATTATTGGTAATGATGTACACCCATTACGTTGAATTCAGCAGTTGGTTTGTCAAATCCCCTAAGTGTTATCATGTTATTTTATTGTTCCTTGTTGATTATTGAAGTGGGTTGGTAACGACATCCTAGAGTTTGACTTATAGATTCTTAAGTGTGGTGTTTGTTCAGCTGCAAAGGTCACTGTCATACTTTCATATACGAATTCAAAAGAAATCTACTCTTTGTGGGATCGACCCCAACTCATTTAGTTAGGTTTATACTAATTTACTATCGTTGACACTTTGAACCGGATGAAGTGTCTTTGAAACGTTAATCAAGATGTGTTTCCTAATAATGAGATCTAGTTACCATCAACTATGGATTAGGGTAGTAGACATCCTTAAGACTGCATTTAGGACTTGCTATAGTCATGATAATTTCCTACTGATGTCTTTGGGTTGACTTATATCCTTACTGCATCTATAGACTCGATGACGCTGTGTTTAGACCATACCTTGATTCTTTTATCGTTGTGTTCATTGATGACATTTTGGTATACCCGCGGAGCCGGGGAGAGCATGAGAAGCATTTGAGGAATGTGCTCTAGACTTTGAGAGATGATCAACTTTATGCCAAGTTCTCAAAGTCCAAGTTTTGTCTTAAGTCTGTGACATTCTTGGGGCACATGGTGTCCAAGGATGGTATTATAGTGGATTCGGCAAGGATTGAGGCTATTCATGATTGGGCTAGGCAAATTTTTGTTACTGAGATTCAGAGCTTTATTGGATTATGGGCTACTATGGATATCTTGTGGAGGGCTTCTCCACTATTGCATCACCTTTGAACTTATTGATTCGTCTTGATGTTCCATTTGAGTGGTCTGAGGAGTGTGAGTTGAGATTTTGGAAACTCAAGGAGTTGCTTACCACCACCATATTTTTACTATTCCACTTAAGGGGGAGGGTTTCATGGTGTATTGTGATGCATCTGCTATTGGTTTGGGTTATTTATTGATGCAACGGGGCCAAGTTATAGCTTATTCATCGAGGTAAGTTAGAGGGCATTAGTGCATTTACCATACTCATGATTTGGAATTTCCGGTGGTAGTTCTTGCGCTTATGATCTGGAGGTACTACTTATATGGAGTTTGATGCAAGATATACACTAACCATATGAATATTCAATAAATTATGATAGAGAGAATCTTAATTTGAGGTAGTGCTAGTGGATTGAGCTACCGAAGGACTATGAACTCTCTATTATGTACTATTTAAGCAATGTGAATGTGGTAGAACACGCCTTGAGCATGAGGTGGTGAGTATGGGTAGTCTAGCCTTCTTTTTTGTTGTAGAGTAACCTTCGGCTTTATACATACAGTACTTAGCCAATATGATGATTCGTCTTGACATTTTTTATTCTAGGAGGATGTTGGCCTATGTGTGAGTTTAGTTTTCTCTATTGGAGTGGATACATGGTCGTCAGTTTGAGGATGAGACTTTGGTGGCCCTCTGAGATTAGGTGTTACAAGGTGATTCCATGCAGGCTACCTTAGATTCAAATGGGGCATTGAAAAAAGCTGGTTGTATCTGTGTCTAAGAGTTGGAGATTTGATTCAACTGATCCTTCATGAGGCCCATGATTGTAGATATTCTTTCCATCTAAGCACCATGCAAATGTATCGTTATTTGAGGAATCATTACTGGTGGAGTGGTATAAGGATTGATATAGCAGACTATTTGTCCCGTTACCAATAGGTAAAGGCCGAGCATTAGAGACATGGTGGTGAGTTTTAGTGATTACCCATTCCATAGTGAAAGTGAGAACGAATCACAATGGAATTCGTTATGCAATTGCGTTGGACTTCTAAATGCGTTGACAACATTTGGTTCATTATTGATCGATTGACCAAGTCAACAGACTTCCTTCTCATTCAGTCTTCTTTCAGCACCGAGTGGTTGGCTTGTATCTACATTCGGGAGGTGGTTCATCTTCATGGGGTGCCATTATCTATCATCTCATATCGGGTTCTCAGTTCACTTATAACTTTTGGAGAACCCTTTAGTAGGAGTTGGGCAGCCCCATTGATCTTAGTATAACCTTCCATCTGTAGAATGGAGGGAAGTCAAATCATACTATTTAGGTTCAGAGGATATGTTGTGGGCCTATGTTTTGATTTTGGGGATTAGTGGGACTAGCTTTTGGCTTTGGCGGAGTATTTTACAACAACAACTACCACTATATAATTCAAATGACCCCATTCTAGGCCTTATATGGTAGACATTGTCTCTCTCTGGTTAGTTCATTTGAGTCTTCAGAGCCTAGGATGTATGGTACTGATTTGCTTCAGGAAGCCTTATATCATGTGCGGGTGATTGAGGATAGGCTCAAGACAACTCCAAGTAGACACCAGAGTTATGATGATCATAGGCATCGACCTTTGAGATTCAGGGTTGGAGATCAGTTATTCCCCCGAGTGTCACCCCCGAAGGTGTGATGAGATTTTGGAGTCAAGCTTAGCCCCAGGTACATTGAGCCTTTTGAGATTTTGTGGACTGTTGGTGATGTCCCTTATGAGTTAGCCCTACCAACTCCATTTTAAGCTATTCACTCGGGTTTCCATGATTCTATGTTTCTATGTTGTACCAATATGTCCCTTATGAGTCTCATGTGCTCTGGTATTATTTGGTTGAGTTAGATGATCATTTGATCTTTATTACGAAGCCAATTACTATTCTATCTAGAGATAGACAAAGGCCACGCTCGATAGACATTCATGTGGTTAAGGTATGTTGAAGGCATCACCCAGTCGAGGAGGCTAATTGGGAAACCATGCACAAGATGCGAGAGCAGTTTCCCTGCTTGTTTGAGCCTTCAGGTACTTCTTGACCCTTACTTTTGCTGACGAAAGTCCTTTTTAGTTGTAAATGTTGTAGTGACCCTCCATGTCATTTCCATGTTCTTGCATTATTTTTGCCATTTATATCTTTCCTATAGGGACCTCAAGTCATTTATGACTTGCTGGAACTGACAATATGGTCACCTGGCCGTTTCTTTGGATTCTATACAAGTTTTATGTTTTGGAGATTCTAAATCTTGAATGGTTGACTTCGGCCAAAAGTTTAGGAAGGCGGCCTCAGAATTCAATTCAAATAGATCTGTTAACTGTGAAACGTAAAGTTTGGTCTTGTAGGATCTTTCGTGTGGATCTTGAGGCTTCTGGCTAATTTTGAGCCCCTTGTGGAATTTTTCTTCAAATGGAGATGGGTATGGGACCCACTTTTTTTCAAGATTACCTTGGTAAGAAGTTTTGACATCTACTTTGAGTCCGAAATGCTGAATTTAGCGGGGTACCATATTACTTTGGCATACACGGTTTTGAATGAATACCGAGCACCCTGATAGGGATTTTGGTGGTGGCAAAAACCAGTTGAGTGTATCAGCTGGTGCAGCCCGTCCCCTTTCTTCTCTTTTGTGGGCCACTTGGCCGCATTCACAATGGACTAGGTAGATTGCCTTCACATTCAAGAGGCTCGGGCAGTGGGAGTTCCTTTGCATTCGTGTAGGCCGCGGTGAGTGGATCTCTACAATTGTAGGTCCCCTTGCCATGATCAGAATGGAAAAGTTCATCCAGTCTTTTCTTTTAAAAGATTGGACACAATTAGCTTTGTCTCAAAACTTCAAAGTCAAATCTTGAGCTGTGGGTGTCCGAATTGTGTGATTTAATGTCCTGTGCGTTTGGATTGTTCAGGGATACACACTGGAGAGTCAGAGACTTCTAGGGAGCATTGAGGAGAGGTAATTCTCACATCAAAGGGGCTTTCCTCTCTCTTAAATTTCTCTTTAATGGTTAAATATTTACATATTGGTGTTTCATATTGTTCTGATCCCCAAATTATTTCCCATTTTGGGATACACGTTTGGGGTGCTTAAATGGTCCTTTTAACTGAGTTAATTGTGGGATTCCTAGCACGGGTCCCACATTATATTTTTAGTCGATTTTGGGTCCATCTATGATTAATGTGTTTTTGTGTCTAAATAATGGTCTTAACATTGAGAGCCTATATTTAACAGTCTGGCACTGTTTGGAGGCCGTACAGAAGGGAAAAGATCAAGAGTGGTGAATTTAGAGTGCATAGTGTACTTTGAAGTAGGTTGTGGACTTCCCACAGTTTAGATTAATCTTGAGAATATAAATGCATGTTGATTTGTTTGAATTTTGGTTGGGTAATTCATTGATCATGCTTATTTACTTAGAAATCACGTTTTAGGGCTATTTCGGGACTTGTTTGCATGTTGTTCTTCTTTTCCGACTATCCTTACCTTGTGGCGTGATTGATATTTATTTTATATTGATGTTTGTAGCATGTGTGACCTTAGTGTGGGTGTTTACTAGTGCTTGCCTTAGAAATGCATGTCTCAGAGCTGACAAACCTTAATTTTTCTCTGAAGTCGTTTCAGACGGCTTAGCTAATGTAGAATGATGTAACAAACTTGGGTCTGATAAAATGAGCCTCATTAGGTGATAACTCACCTTCGATGCCCTTTTGATCTACATTTCTCATTTTTATACGACCCTTGCTATTCACGGGTTGTATATTTGGCTTCATTTTGCAGTTTTCTATTGGATTTGGTTCGAACTTGGAGTATGGTATTGATTACCTTGGTATGGACATCATTCCACAATAGTACTATGATGATGAGTTGGCATGGCATTTTCAGCAACTTTATGTTGCAGATTTAAGGTCAGGTCACTGATCTACAACCGCTGTCCATGATTCAGGCTATTTTATCCTGTGTAGAATTTATACATACAAACTAAATCTTGTTGATTACTTTGGAGGCCTATCCACGGTTCGAGGTATGAGTTGTGCACTCTTTGACTGGGACGAGCTTAGTTATTTTTTTGGAGGCTATCCGTGGTTCGAGGTCTAGCTACACACTCTTGGTTTTGGATGATCATATTGGTTACTTGGAAGGCTACTCCCAGTTTGAGGCTTTGAATATGCATTATCTGGCTCTGGACTCATCAGGTGCTATTCTTAGTAGTTTTAGAAATTCTGTGAATCCGTCAGGCTTATGGGGTTGATAACACACAACTACACTTCTTCCAATTCAAAGTGTAGGTGGTCACTAACAAGTATAAACCCAAGAATGAGTTGGGGTCGATCCCACAGGGAGTGATACGGTAAAGAATTCAATTACGAAGTAAGAAAGTGTTCTAATCTTTTGAAGAAGTAAAAGGCTAAGTAACATAAAGTAAATCAAAAAGTTTTAATTAATAATATCAAAGGGGGATTTATTAACCAATTGGTAACAAAATGCAATTAACACAAGATTTGAACGATTAGAGAGAAGACCTTTGGAGTGAGAGCAATCGAATACTAATTTCGCTTGATGGATATATATTAATTGTTTTAAGTTGTTGAATCTCATTGGGTAGGATAAGTTGTAATTATGATAGCCATTTCTCAATCAACTATCATGTTTTGAGCATGTTCTTCCGAACCTTAACAAACTTAACAATACAAAGCAACCCAATTCCTTAATAATACACACTTTCTCAATCTGGATTGTAAAGACGCAAATCAATACATGTTACATCCCGGAATCAAGAAACCTAAAAAAGAGAGTCAAGTGGGAGGTCACCATCCCTCCACTGAGCTATGGCACCCTTCATGGAGCCCGTCACGAACTGTGAATGATCCCATGACTCGTGGTGGTGCTCGTGGAGGCTTGAAGTGGTTGGCTAAGATAGCCTCCCCTTCCACGAGACCTTATACGCCTCGTGGAGGGCACCACGGCTCGTCTGAGATGTGCACGAGTTTGTTAAGAGGTGCCCACAATCTCAAAAGCAAAGTGGTGTGTCCAAAAGGCACGAGTTGCCTCTAACACCCATTCTGGAAATAGATTTGTTTGACGTATGGGGAATCGATTTTATGGGCCCATTTGTTAGCTCATTTGGAAACAAATACATTATGGTGGCTGTGGATTATGTGTCTAAATGGGTGGAAGCTGTTGCTCTTTCAAATAATGAGGGGAAAAGTGTTGTTCAATTCTTGAAGCGATACATTTTTGCAAGATTTGGGACTCCGCAAGCTATTATTAGCGATGGGGGATCACATTTCTGTAACAAATGGTTCTCAGGTGCATTGAGTAAGTATGGGGTTAAGCACAAAGTGGCAACACCGTATCATCCCCAAATAACTAGCCAAGTCGAAGTGTCAAACCGGGAGATCAAAGGCATTTTGGCAAAGACAGTGAATGTAAATCAAACTGACTGTTGCACCGCTAATAAAACTCCAATCGGTTTGTCGCCGTGTCAATTAGTTTTTGGAAAATCTTCCCATTTACCAGTCGAGCTGGAACATAAAGCAATGTGGGCATTGAAAGCTCTGAATTTGGACTGGGCAAAAACTTCAAAAGAAAGAGTAGAGCAGTTGAACGAATTGGATGAATTTAGGTTTAAAGCTTACGAAAGTTTAGCTCTCTACAAGGAAAAGCTGAAGAAATGGTATAATGCTAAGATACTCCAGCGAGAGTTTAAGGTGGGAGATTGGGTGTTCCTATACAATTCAGGACTGAAGTTGTTCCCTAGAAAGCTCAAATCAAAATGGTCAGGACCATTTAGAGTGACACGAGTGTTCCCCAACGGCGCTATAGAAGTAAAAGGGCAAGAAGGACATGCTTTTAAAGTGAACGGGCAGCGTTTGAAATTATACTTTGGTGAATGTCAAGAAATTTCTTAGATTGAAGTGGTGTACCTGGAAGATGCTTGAAAGCATTTCCACGTTGAGCCACGATGTTAAATAAGACGCTTCTTGGGAGGCAACCCAAGTTTTACTATTTAAAATAAAAGTTTGTTGATTGTGCAGGTGAAACTGTGGAGAGTGATCGACCAGTCCAGGTTGGCGAACTACAGGTCCATTCAGTGAATCGCCGAAGGGTTCAGCGATTTCGAACCAGACCGCAGTTAGACTCAAGACAAATTTACATTGGAGTTTGTAAAACTCAGTGAGTACAGGAAATTATTGGCGATTCGCCGATCCTGTGGGTGATCCCGACGAAAATCGCCGTCTGAACTGTTCTGTACAATTCGGCATAACAAGTGACTACTCGGCGCAACACCGAATGATTCAGCGATTGTGATTAATGTAGCCGAATGGGTGCGTATTGGACAACTCTAAATGACAGAAGGTTTTAAAATTTAAAAGTCCTCACTTTTGCTCACTTTCAAACTTGACAAACTCACACCTAGTTAGTATTTTCTATATTTTTGCATTCCATAAGTATCTTGGTTGCTGATTTGTGCGCGGATTTGGGAGTACATTGCTGCCTAGCACTTTAGTTTTATCATAGTCAGCATCAAAGGTTGGTAGTCCGAAACCCAAAAATTATTTTATAGGATATATACTCATTTGCAACATCCTTATCCTGTTGAAATGTGATGGGTCTCTCTGAATGTTCTCATTTATACCTCTATTATTTTGAAATTATTACTCAACTTGTTTAAATTGTTGAAATCCCGTATGTTTGTGCTTTAAGCAGAAGTATATTTTGCGGGATAGAATTCGAGAGTATGGGTTGAGAATAGGAACGATGGATTGTTTGGCGAGCTCGACCCACTTGGCGTTTCACCTAATGTCGCCACCTCGCCTTTAATTTTGTGCTTTATCTGATAGGTGAATTCTTCCACTTTCGGCGAGAAACTTGAGGTCACCAAAAGCACTCGACGACTCACCAAGAGTACTTTTGATCACCATTTTTTCTGCACCTCCTGACCCTTTGTGCACTGTACTCTTCGGCGGGCTAGGTCTTGCTCGCCGAAAGATGTCAGCGATTCACAGAAAAAAGCCCTCCTTAGACTACTTGAGCAGCAAGTCTGTATGCAACCATTTTATTGTGAATCTGGTTGAATATTTTTTAACGTTTTCTTAAGGGTTGCAGATATGGCAAAACCAAAAGCTGCTGAAAGAATCGTACCAGCACAAGAGAAGGCTAAAGGGATGGCAGTGAATGAGGAGGCCGCTAGACCTAAAGGCAAGGCTACAACACCGCCCACGTCTGGTGGGAAGGAAGATAAGGGAAAGGTCAAGGGAGCCAGGGAAGTCTATGCGTCTTTGGGTCGGAAGCCTATTTCAAAGATTCCATGAACCCATGAAGTACCTTCAAGGGCCCGGGAGTTCTACGCCGCTGTGCATGCCTTTTGGGCGAATTCGCAAGTCACTCCTAGTGGACCTAGCAATATTGATGCTTCAGAGATAACTCAGGTTCTTGATGCCCAAACCTCGAGAATGACTCCGAGCACTGATGCCCATACAGATGGAGCGACTGCTTAGACAGGATCCCTTCTTTACCTCCCTCTCTGTCTGTTTTTAATTGTCATTTTGGATATTTTGTCATGTGCATCTGAGGAAAAATTATTTTTAATTATGGTTGGGTGAGGCCCACACCTTTTGTGTTGATAGTTATGTTTTTGTATATATTTGGGTTGTTCTTCTTTAAAATTTTGTTTTATCTGTTTTTGTGGATGTTTGAGCTTATGTCTCCTTTTATTTTAAAATTGCAAAATAATTTTGACCCTTCCAAAAAAAAATTCCTCTTGTGTGTTGAATGTGGCTGTTCTTTTGCAAAATTTGAGTCTCGGTTCTGATCAATACCGATGACTTGAATAGTGCTCTCAATCGAACAAACATGAATGTACGGTTATCATGTGGCCAAATGAAGTCGCATAGATAATATGTGAACTCTTTGCATCTCATTGTGATTAGCCATGTATAAAATTGATGCTCTTGTGATGACCGTTGCACACTAGCGAAAGTGTGGAGTCTTGTTTTACTGTAGTGTCAATGCCTAGTGTGATGAGCTTACTTTGAACCATGCATGATAGATCTTTAAATTTGCCCCGTTGGTCTGATCGACTAACTGATGTGAACTCTTGATATGATCTTAGGCAACTTTAAAGAGTGTGAGCCAATTTGACATATACCTCTTTTGTGACCTACCTTGTGAGTGTGTGAACCTCTCTTGAACACCCCTTGAGCCTTACCTTTCTTTTGAAGAAACTTGATGCAAACGTAACCTTTCTTTACCCATTACCCATAATCCTCATGAAGTTGTGGTTAGTTGAGTAGCCAACTTAGGCCAAAAGCCTAAGTTGGGGGTTTGGTGAAAAGAAAGGGTAAATCAAGAAGTGCAAGAAAGTCCTTCTTACCCATGGTTTTGAGAAAAAATGGAACCCCTCCATACAAAAAATAAAAGAGGAAATAAAGAAAGAAAAAAAAAAAGAATGAAAAAGAAGTGAAAGAAAGTTGTGAAATAAAGTACAAAGGAAATGGGGTTCCCAAACAATCAATGGAAAGTAAATAATAGGATGACTTATGAGCACTAAAGAGAATGATGAAAGAAGAGTAAAGGAAGTGTTGTAAGTACCACATTTCATGAGGATGAAAGTCACTAAGCCTAAATGACCATACGTTTTCACTCAGCCCCATTACAAGCCTTGAAAATACCTTTTTGATCTTGAGTGAGCTGAAACAAATGTTGATCGGAAAATAAGGGCAAACCTATGGGTGAAAGCATGCATTGTGTTCTTTTTTATGAGAGTGTAGCGTTGCATGTCATTCCAAAACTTTAAATTACAAACCATTGTGTGTGAATAGGGAATCATTCCTTGTGTGAGGGCATTTGAACACTTTGGTTTAGCTTGAACTTGCATTTGAAGTAAGTATTGTGAGCATGAGATTCTTTGATATTGGTGTGTCACAACTTGAATCTTTGGGTACACATTTGATCTTTGCATAAGTAACTTGATTATTGTTGTGTGCATTCATGATTGAGTCTTGTGTAACACTATTCGAGACCTCCTTTTTGAACGGCTAAGCTTGATTTTGCTTGAGGACAAGCAAAAGTTTAAGTTGGGGGTGTTGATGAGTCCACAAATTGGACTCATTTAGGCTATATTTTAATAGAAAGTGTGTCCTCAAATGCTTATTTTATCTCAATATCTGATGAAAACCCTTAAGTTTCAGGTATTTGAAGTTTGAAGGAAAGCATAGACACTACGTCGCAAAAAGGAATGAAAAGGCTGAAAAGAACGAAGAAATAAAGGCCTGAGGATCGCTGAGTCCACTTGGCGAGTCGCCAAAGGGTCTTACTTCGCCTTTTGTTCCAGTGTGCTGATCCCTGAAGGAAAAGATCAAGTCGGCGGAAAAAGGAGCAGTCGGCGCATCACCGAGAAGTTCCACGAAGCAGTACCATGTCGCCCAATGACCCAGAGCACGATGATGATGAAGGCTGGTGCAAGACGGCGATGAAATACACCAAAAGGTGAATCGCTGAGTTGATCGGCTATTTCGACTAACGATGCAGAATGATTCGCTGCAGCACAAATCTATGAAAAATATAAATACTAGTTAGAGTTGTAGTTTTAGGGGTGGAACAATTATTATAATTTTCATATATAATAATACTTTTTGATATTTTTGCTCTAAGTTAGAGAGGGTTTTGAAGACTTGAAGATCCAAAGGGTAGCATCTTCAAGGTTTTGGACTTGGGTCTTTTGGATTCTTCACTCTTGACTTGTTTTGAGACTTTAATCTTCATAACCATTTGTATGCAAGCTCATTTTGGTATAAATTTCTATCTCCTTAGCATGTCTATCTAAAATCCTAATTCTCGGGGTGTGATTTTGTGAATATGGGTTAGATTAGTTGTTGGGTCTTGCTTGTTGGTGGCTTATTTGCTGTGTTGATGTGATTTCGTTTAGTAGTTGTGGTGGAACTTAATGAAATTGTAGTTGAAAATATGATTTCACCTTTGTGTTTTTGACATGCTAGAGAGAGAGGACGTAAAACTAAGACTACTAAATTGATGGCCAGTGTGAGTGGGTCGACATAAGGTTCAGCTCGAGAGAGTGAACCCTAGTCCCATATCCACACATTCAGATCGAGAGAGTTAGTCGGTTAAGACGGAGGTTGTGCTTCATGCGGCAAGTGGGTGTCCTAGAGGAACCCACTTGAAACGGGGTAAGTTGCTCGACAGAGAGCTTATCCCTTCTAAAGTCTAGTCTAGTCACAAATATTCAATGGATTCACAACCAAAAGCATGTACCCAATGATTTAGTCTATCCCGTATTCCTATCACATCCCAAGAATCCCGTCTCCATATTAGTATCTTTCTTTACTTTCATTGTTTTTGCTGTTTTTCCTTACTTGTTACAAACCTCCATTGTTAATTGACACTTTTGTGTCACCCCTTTGATTTAATATGTTTTTATTCGATAATGTTTTTAGCTATGACTAATTAGAACTTAATTTTATTTTTATACTAATTCTCAAAACCACTCCCTGTGAGAACGATCCCAACCCTTGGTTGGGTTATTATACTATTGTACGATCGTAGACACTTGCATTGGAAGGTGTGTCTTGATTATGAAAACATCAAGTATCTTTCCATGGGGTGCTCTAGTTTTGTTTGTTAGAAATAAAGATGGTTCTCTCCATATGTGTATACACTATCGTCTGAAAAAGGTGACCATTAAGAATAAGTATCATCTTCTAAGGATAGATGATTTGTTTGACCAGCTTCAAGGTGCAATTTAATTCTCCAAGATTAACCTTCACTCGGGTTATCACCAATTGAGGGTGAAGGAAGATGATATTACGAAAATGGCTTTTAGAACCCAATATGGTTATTTTGAGATTTTGGTAATGTTGTTTGGCTTGACAAATGCTCCAACGATATTTATGGATTTGATGAATAAGGTGTTTAGACAATACATTTACATGTTTGTGACTGTGTTCATTGATGATATATTGATCTATTAAAGAAGTATGGATGAGCATATTGATCATTTGAGGATCGTGTTGCAAATTCTCAAAGACCAGCGACTCTTTGCAAAGTTTAGCAAATGTTAGTTTTGGCTAAGGTCCGTGGATTTTCTTGGTCAAATTATTTTAAGTAAGGGTATTGAGGTAGATCCTAAGAAGACGGAAGCGATCAAGAGTTGGCCTAGACCTCTATCCCCTTCGGATATTAGAAGCTTCTAGGGTTTCGCTAGTTACTATAAAAGGTTTCTTAAGGGGTTCTTGTCGATTGACTCTCCATTGATAGAATTGACTCAAAAGAAGGTTAAGTTCACATGGTCCGAAGCTTGTGAGAAGATCTTTTAGGAATTGAAGGATAGACTTACTTCTGCTCCAGTTTTGACCTTATCAGAAGGGATTAATGGTTTTGTTGTTTATTGTAATGCCTCGAGAATTTAGCTAGGATGTGTGATAATGCAAAATGGGAAGGTTATTGCCTATGCTTCAAGGCAACTTAAGGTTCATGAAAATAAATATCCTACCCATGATCTGGAACTGGCGGCGGTTGTTTTTGTCTTAAATATTTGGAAGCACTATTTGTATGGTGTTCGTGTGGATGTTTTTACTGACCATAAGAGTTTACAATATATGTTTAATCAGAAGGATCTAAATCTTTATCATAGAAGGTGGCTTGAATTATTGAAAGATTATGATATGAGAGTTCTCTATCACCTCGGTAAGGAAAATTTGGTGGCAGATGCTCTTAGTCGGTTATCTATGGGTAGTGTTGCTCACATTGAGGATGATAAGAAAGAGTTGGTTCGAGATGTTAATAGATTGGACTAGTTGGGTGTTCAGTTAGTGGATTCTACTAAAGGTGGTGTTATGGTTCGCAATGGCTCAGAATCATTTTTTGTGGTGGATGTGAAAGCCAAGAAAGGTCTGGATCAGACTTTGGTTGAATTAAAGGAAACGGTGTTTAAAAAGTTCGTAGAGGCTTTCTCACAAGGGAGATATGGAGTACTTAGGTATTAAGGTCGTTTGTGTGTTTCCAATGTTGATGAATTTTGGGAGCAAATCTTGTCAGAAGCCCACAGTTCTCGGTATTCCATTCACCTGGGAGCCACTAAGATGTACCGTGATTTGTGGGAGATCTATTGGTGGAATGAGATGAAGAAGGATATTGTGGAGTTTGTGGCTAAATGTCCTAATTGTCAACAAGTGAAAGTTGAGCATCAGAAGCTGGGAGGTTTCTCCCAAGGCATTGACATTCCTACTTGAAAGTGGGTAGATTTGAATATGGACTTTATTGTTGGTTTGCCTCGCACCCGATGACAACACGACTTAATTTTGGTTATAGTAGACTGAATGATTAAATTAGCTCAATGTATTCCCGTCAAGGTTTCTTACTCGGGGGATTGCTATTCTAGATTATACTTGAGATAAATGGTCAAGTTGCATGGAGTGCCTTTATCCATTATCTCCGATCGTGGTACCCAATTCACTTCTCAGGTCTAAAGATCCTTTCAAAAGGGCCTTGGTAATCATGTTAAGCTTAGCACGACCTTTCATCCTCAAACTGATTGGCAAAAAGAGCGTAGCATCCAAACTTTGGAAGATGTGTTGAGAGATTTTGTGATAGATTTCAACGATAATTCGGATGACTACTTTCCTTTGATTTAGTTTCATATAACAATAGTTATCACTCAAGTATTGGTATGGCACCATTTAAGACCCTATATGGTAGGAGGTGTTGATCTCCTATAGGATGGTTTGAGGTGGGTGAAGTTGCCCTAATAGGTTCCTAGTTGGTACATGAGGCCGTGGAAAAAGTTTGACTTATTAGAGAAAGGTTGAAAACGGCTCAAAGTCAACAAAAGTCATATGCCGATGTGAGAAGAAGAGATCTTGAGTTTGATTTTCATGAGGGCGTTATGAGGTTTGGTAAGAAGGGTAAACTTAGTCCCCGTTATGTAGGCCCATATCAAATATTGAGGCGTGTTGGTAAGGTCGCTTATGAACTTGAATTGCCTAGTGAATTGGAATCGGTGCATCCTATTTTTCATGTCTCTATGTTGAAGAAATGTGTTGGTGATCCGACATCTATAGCTCCTTTAGAAGGTTTGGAGGTTAAGGAAAATCTTTCTTATGAAGAAGTTTCGCTTGAGATTTTAGACCGGCAAGTAAAAAAGTTGAGAATTAAAAAGAAGTTGCTTCCGTTAAAGTGTTGTGGAGGAATCAATTAGTTAAGGGTGCTACTTGGGAGGCCCATGCCGATATGATGTCCCGATATCCTCATCTCTTTTCTTCTACCCCTGCTATAGCTTGAGGTAATAAGTTCCTCATGGTTTACTCTTTTGATGTCATGTGTCTTAGATATTCCCATGATTTCCTTATTTATGCATGTTCATGAGAAGCTTAAGTTTTGAGAAAATGAGTCAACTTGATTTATTTCTACATGTTTATGTGAATTTGAGTATGAGTTGCATATAGACTTCATGATATGATGTTTTGAACACGCTTTAGCATGTATTTGATGTTTCCTATGTGCATTTATGTGATTGCATGCATCATGGGCTACTAGATTTGAGTTATTTTACTTCATGAGATGTCTAGAATCCTATTCGAGGATGAATGTTCCCAAGGGGGAGATAATGTAATATCTTGGAATCAAGAAACCTAGAAAAGAGAGTCAAGTGGGAGGTCATCATCCCTCCACTGAGCCATGGCACCCTTCATTGAGCCCTTCGTGGGCCGTAAAGGGAACCACGGCTCGTGGTGGTGCTCATGGAGTATTCAAGTGGTTGGATAAGATAGGATCCCCTCCCACGATCCCTTAGCCACCTCGTGAAGGGCACCACGACTCGTGGTGGTGCTAGTGAAGGAGTAGACAGTATGTTCCCTAAGGAAGGCTCCTCTCATGATGACCCGGACGGCTCGTGAAGATCCAAACGAGTTGTGATGGTGGTCATGTGGTTAGCTAAGGCAGTTTAGAGCCTTCCCAAGCCACTGGTCTAGTGACAACAAATGCCCAGATGGCTCATGGACCCCTAGACGGCTCATGTCGGCCTCAATCTAGAGGTTCGCATCAGCTGTAAGTTAAGGGTAGTTGGGTCTTTTCCTAATTTTTTTATATTGATACTATGTCGTTTTGCCCTTAACTAGAACCCCAATATAAGTGATTTTAAACCCAAAACTTACCCATTCAAGTCATTCTCTTAAATTTACCAAAGAAAAGCAAGTTCTTCCTCTCCAAAATATTTTTCTCTCTAGAAACTTGAAGAAGAAGGGTTCCAAGGCAAGCCTCCAATTCCACCATTGAAGGAAAGCTTTTGGCATTGAGCTATAAGGAAAGCTTTTGGTCTAAACTAGAACCAAATTTGCAACTTCAGTTCATCAATGAAAACATGAATAAACAATTAAAACCATTTCAAAACAACATTAAATTCAGCGATTAACAATACCCATAAGCTAATTTATGTATTCGATTACATGATCACACCCCTAAGGGAAGGGATTTTAGCCCAACATAGCAAAAAGAAAGAAATCGTTACTAAAAAGATTATTCATCCGAATGGTCAACAATCTTCAATACTCAGTGCCAATATTAAGAATAGAATCCTAAATCCTCAAATTCAAGATCAAAATCCTCTCCAAGAGTGTTTAATAAAGTAAAAATATGTAAAATACTCTAAAAAATCTATCATACACTCTGTGTCAACTCCTTTTCTCTTTTAAAAAAAATGAATTTATACGTTTTCAAAAGGTTCCCAAAATCTCAGCATGGAGTCCAATCAACCATATTAGTCGGTATCGTCGAGCGACTCGACGATCCATAAAAATGCACATTTTCTCACCTTTTGGCTTGACTCATGCGTCCAATTGTTCTAGAAGATTTGATGTGCTAGGTTTCCATCGCCGTTCCATTCGGGCGCCTAAGTCTCCATGCTTCCACTAAAACTTCAAATACTTGAAACTTAAGCATTTTCATCAGATATTGAGATAAAATAAGCATTTGAGGACACAATTCCCATTGAAATATAACCCTAAATGAGTCCAATATGTGGACTTTTCAATCACCATTGGTGGAACCACTGATTGAACACCCAAACGGGCCAACCTATGTACGTTTCGTACCAATTCCTTCTTATCGTCATCAATGTAACTACCCATAGACAATCTACTAAGAACATCTGCTACTACATTCGCCTTACCGGGGAGATAGAGAACACTCATATCATAATATTTCAATAACTCAAGCCACCTTCTTTGGTGAAGATTGAGATCTTTCTTATTAGGCAAATATTGCAATCTCTTGTGGTCGGTGAACACATCTACATGAACACCAATTAAATAGTTCCTCCATATCTTTAAGGCAAAAACCACCGCCGCTAAGTCAAGATCGTGGTTCGGATAATTCTTCTCATGGACTTTAAGTTGCCTTGAAGATTAGGCTATAACCTTTCCATTTTGCATAGGCACACATCCCAACCCAATTCTCGAGGAATCAAAATATACCACAAAACCAGTCGTTATTTCCGGTAAAGTCAAAACCGTGGCGGAAGTCTATCTTTTAACTCTTGAAAACTTTTCTAATATAATTTAGATCATACAAACCTAACCTTCTTTTAGGTCAAAGTCATCAATGGTGTAACACCCCAGATTCGAGACAAGGTAAATAGTAGCTTTTCAGCAGGTTGCAGGTGCAATCCACGGTGGCAAACCACAGATCGTGGTTGGGACCACGAATCGTAGGTGGGTCCGTGGTTGGACACCTTCGAAATTTCTAGGCCTGGTCCACAACGTTCATTCTAGCCTTTTTGTTCCTTTTTGCACCTAAGTGTCCATGTTTCTGCTAAAACTTCAAATACATGAAACTTAATAGTTTTCATCAGATATTGAGACAAAATAAGCATTTGAAGACACTATTTCTATTAAAATAAATCCCGAAATGAGTCCAATTTGTGGACTCATCAACACCTCCAACTTAAACTTTTGCTTGTCCTCAAGTAAAAGTCAAGTTCATCAGTTCAAATAGGATGTCTAAAATAGTGCTACACAAGACTCAATCATGAACATACACAACAAGACTAAATCATGAACATGCACAACAAGACTCAAACTACTTATGCAAAGATCAATTGTGTACTCAAAGATTCAAGCTGTGACACACCATTACCAAAGATACTTAAGCTCACATTACTTGCTTCAAATGCAAGTTCAAGCTCAACAAAAGCATTTGAATGCCCTTACACAAATGATGATTCCATTTCCACACACAAGTTTTTAGTCAATTTAAGATTCGGGAATCAAATACAATGCTCACTCTCATAAGGAGGAACACAATGCATGCTTTCACCCATAGGTTTGCCCTTATTTTCCAGTCAACATTTGTTTCTGCTTTCTAAAGATCAAACAGGTCTTTCTAAGGCTTATAATGGGGCTAAGTGCAAAGGTATGGTCATTTAGGCTTAGTGACTAATGATCCTCATGAATTGTGGTACTTCAATCACTTTATTTCCTTGTCCTTCATTCTTTCCTTTAGTGCTCAAGAGTCATTCTATTATTCACTTGCATGGACTGCTTGGAAACCATGTTTCTTTTGCACTTTATTTCACCACTTTATTTTTCATTCCATTCTTTTCTTTTTTCTCTTTTCCCCTTTTTCTCTTTTTTTTATATGGAGGGTTTCCATTATATCGCAACTCCATGGGTTAAGGGAGACTTTCCTTGCACTTCTTTGACTTTTCCTTTTCACCTCAACACCAACTTAGGCTCCTAAGTTGGTTATTTCAACCAAACAATCATGAGGATTAAGGGAGGTGGATATACAAAGGTATAGTCTTCATTCGGTTTCTTCCAAAGGAGGTTAAGGCTCAAGGGGTGTTAAAAAGGGATTCACACACTCACAAGGGAGGTCACAAGAGAGGTATATATCAAATTGGCTCACACTCTTTAAAAGGGCCTAAGATCATCTCAAGAGAAAACTTTACTTAATTGACTGGACAAACTGGGCAAATTCTAAGTGTTTTCAAACATGGTTCAAAGTAAGCTTATCACACAAGGCATCGACACTAAAGTCAAACTAGACTCCACACTTTTGCTAGTGTTTAATGGTCATCACAAGAGAATCAATTTGATACATGGCTAATCACAACGCGATGCAAAGAGTTCACACATTGTCTATGCTACTTTATTTGGTCTCAATTTAGCCGCACATTTATGTTCGTTCGATTGTAAGTACTATTCAAGTCATCGGTATTGATCTTAACCGAGACTCAAACTTGCCAAGAAACATCCACATTCAAGTGCATACAATTTTTTGAAGGGTCAAAATCATTTTATAATAAAAACAAAAGGAGCCATAAGCTCAAACATCCGCAAAAAATAGTGTAAAAACATAATTGAAGCTCAACAATCCAAACAAACAGTAATCACACAAGAAAAGTGGGCCTCACCCCACTACAAATAAAAGATTTGTCCACAAATGCAAATGAAATTATCCAAAAGTGAAATAACGTAAGATAGAGAGGGAGGTAAGGAGGGGGTCTTGTCTAAACAACCGCTTCATCTGTCTGGGCATTAGTTCCCGGTGCATCACTCTGGTCCTTCATCTCAGTACCCGGAGTCGCCTTAGAAGAAACAACAGTACCAGACCTACTAGGAGCTGCCAAGGGTGTATCCGCCAAACAGGCCTGCACAGCTGCATAGAATCCCCATGCCGATGAAGGAATATAGGGGCCTCGGGAAGTAGTCTCCCAGTCATAAATGGGCCTCTTTCCCTTGCCTTTATTTCCAGGTTGAGGTTCTTGTCTTCCCTTCTTGAGAGGATTTGACCCCCTTTCATTTATTGTGATATCCCATGCTCTTTTCCGGGGTGGCATGACAATATTGGTCTTTACCATATCTCAGGATACTCAAACTTCTCCCTGCTAGACTCAACAACATGTAAGCACAACCCCACAAGATTTAACTGATTTTAAGGCTAAAAAATACGGGATTTTAACAATATAAACACTACGGGCAAGTTTTTCACAAGCATAAGCAAAACCAATTAAAATTGGAGAGGCCCAACACACATCATTAAGATAATATCATTGCAAATGAGTACAAAATTACTAAAAATAAATTCGAGGTTCGGAAAACCAATCTTTAATGCTGATGAAGATAAGATTGAAATGCTAGGTGGCAATATATTCTAAATCCGAGCACAAATCAATGACTAAAATACTATAGCAATGCAAAAATATAGAAACTAAAGTACGAGTGTGAGTTTGTGAAGTTCGAAAGTGAGGAAAAGTGAAAGAGTTGGAAGTTTAAACCTTTGGCCTTCCAATTCTCACCCATTAGGTGACATTAGTCGTGCTCGCCGACCCACTTGGCGACACGCCAAGCGATCACTTACCTCGCCGAGTTTTATAGCACCTCCAAGAAATTTGGGGGTCCAAACGGCGAACTAGTTCGCGATCGCCGACCTTATCGGTGATTCGACAATAATTTCCTGGGCTCGCCGAGTTTTATAGACTCCACTTTGAAATTTTCTTGAGTCGAACAACGGTCTAGGTCGGGGTCGCCGACCTCTTCGGGGATACGCCGACTGGACCTTTAGCTCGCCAATCTGCACTTTTCAAACTCTTTCCACACTTTGTCCTGCATATTTAACACACCATTATTTCAAACTTAAAAACAAAGAAAAATATAACTTGGGTTGCCTCCCAAGTAGCGCCTTAGTTAATGTCGTGGCATGAGGCAAGTCCTTATTCAAGCTATATTTTTGGGATTGACCATTGCATTGGTTCCGTTGACACTTGTTTTGTCACCTCTACAAAAAAACAACAACACAGAAACTAAAACTAAAATTAAGTAGATTCAACTATGACTGAAAAGAACAAAATTCAACTTAACCAAACAATTCTCAACTAACACCACTCCCCGGTAGCGGCGCCAATTTGATGCTTATCATGACCAACGATACTAACCTACGATTCGAGTGTCTAAAATCGTCGATAATATAGTAATCCAACCAAGTGTTGGGGTCGTGTCCTAAGGGAGGGGTAGTGAAAATAGTTGTTAGGCTAGAATTTTTTTCTAGTTAGCTGTAGTTTGAGAAAATATGGAATAAAAACAAAGTAAATTCAAGTGGGTGGCACCAAAGTGTCAAATATCAATGGGGGTTTGTCACAAGTATAGTAAAAACAGTAAAAATAAGGAATATCAAGTATGGGGAGAAGTTATTGGAGTGTGACCGCAATACAAGTTGAGATAAATGGTTGGGTACATGCTTTCAATAGGATATTAGCAAGATAATAGTGACTAAGCTAAGCTTTAGATGAAAATAATTTCCCTCTCGAGCAACTTACCCCGTTTCAAATGCGTTCCTCTCGGACACCCATTTGCCGCATGAAGACCAGCCTACGCCTTATGCCACTCACTCTCTCGAGCTGAGTGTTAGGATATGGGACTAGGTCTCACCCTCTCGGGCTGAACCTCAGGTCGACCCACTCCTTAGGCCATCAGTCTAGTGGTCTTGGTTTTGCGACCTCCCTCTCGGGCAAGCCGAAAACACATGGGTGGCTTTGAATTTGCAACTACAAAACCATTAAATTAAACCACAACCACTAGGTGGAATCACCATTAAAATACATTTGACCTATCAACAAGGAAAACCCAACAATAATATCAACACATATTTGCTAAATCACACCCCAAGAATGGGGGGTTTTAGCCACACATCAAGGCATAACAAAATACACCTAAAATGATAATGAAATCAAATGGGTATAAGAAATTAAACCTTAATTTAAGCAAAGGAAGAAGAATAGAGAAGACCCACTTCCAACATGGGGAAGATGAACTCCTTTCTTCAAGACTCCCAATAAACCCTCTCCAAACTTGAGAGAAAAATACTAAAACTGATGTTCTAAAAGTGAAAATTAACAATAATGTTTGGACGCTTAAAAATAATAACTAATGCTAGTATTTATAGTTTTCAGATTTAGTGCTGCGGCGGACCATTTGGCGAGGTTAGTCGCGATCGCCGAATGACTCAGTGAATCACCCTTCTTCTAGTTCATCGCCTTTTGTGCTTTGCCTTCAACATGTTTTTGTTCTGGACCAAGGGCGGAGTGCTTCCCTTCGGCGATTCGCCAAGAGTGATTGGCGAAGCTCAGGCTTCAGTTTTTACGTTCTTTCCAGCCTTTTTGTTCCTCTTTGCACCCAAGTGTCCATGCTTCCGCTAAAACTTCAAATACCTGAAACTTAATAGTTTTCATAAGATATTGAGAAAGAAATAAGCATTTGAGGACACTATTTCTATTAAAATAAACCCCTAAATGAGTCCAATTTGTGGACTCATCATAAGTCTTTACTTAAGTTCATGTTTATGAAAGGGTGACTTAACACTCAATCCAATACAATATCATGATATAGCTCATATATTCATTAGGTGAGAATGACCTTTCAACCTTAGCATCATTAATATGTGAGTAAACCTTTCACATCATGTTCTTAGTGTAAATGAGAATAGCCTTTAATTAACACAACAATATTATCATAGTCCTATACATTTCATGCATAATCATGTGTAAGGGTAAGGGGAGAATGACCTTTCAACAACTACCACAATTACACAATAGTCATAGGATCTTCACTTTCTAAGTGAATCATGAGTTCATACACAATTCTTATCAACATGTTCAAACCCTCCTAATTTGTTGTTCAAGGGCTATGAGTCAACTCAACCCAAGCATCAAAGATTACTACATTAGATAAGGGGAATATCATGATTCGATAATACAATCAACACCTCAGTTGCATCACAATCATATTCATGCATGGTGTGTGTGTGTGTGATTGTCCTTTTTAATGACACAAAAATAAGATTATCATCATAGACACTTCACTCTCAAAGTTTTCATAAAACATGCACATAATATCATAATCATGCATACCCCTCATATCTTGCATTCAAGGATCATGTTAAGTCAACATATCTAGCATTCACCATATGAGACATAAATATAGTCATAACGCAAATACCACATTCATTCCATGTATAAACTAATACACTTATATTATAGGTCATGTGGGTGAAGTCCTTTCATAATGATGCCATACACAATTCAACATACATTATAGCTTCCTTCTTTAAGGGGTCTTAAATCAATATATCGTAAGTCTAAATTAATACAAATTGACATCACTTAATACTAACTTAAAAAGGATAACCCCAAAGTACCCCTAAGTGCAACTGCCAAAAGGCAGTTTCTAGGTCCACGCCTGACCCATCACAGATGGATCATTGTTGTAAACACGGCCCGTGCTAGTGAACGTGGTCTGGGCGTTCAGAGGCCTTGTTCCATGACCACGGTCCATGGGTGGGATCAAGTGACATGCTGTCCATCCGTGGACTAAGGTTCTGAGGATAGAATTTTGCAGGCCTGACCCACGACCCCTCACCCATGGGGCTTGGGTTTACCCACGAATTGTGGGTCACCTCTGTGGGTCACTGTTAGGCAGCCTCCTAAGGTTTTCCCTCAAGGACTCATGGTTTGTCCATGGGGTTTAAACCTTGAAGTTCTAACATGAAAACATTTATTTTAAGGTATGGGGAGGTACATTCAAGGATCTAACCTAACGTCAAGCCCTAGTTTAGCCTTCTAGTTTTTGGGGTGTTACATTTCTAGTAGATTTCGAATATGGTTTTGTAATTGACGCTTCATTGAATCATTTTAATGTGTTGGAAATCAATACCCAGCCATGGAAATGTAATAGGTATGGAGTTCTTACATTTTATGATGAATAGCTAAAACCCCCATATTTGGGGGTGTGACTATTTGACTAATTGTCTGATTTAGCTTATGGGTGTTAGGGATTATTAATTTTATTGCTGTTTTGAAGAGTTTTTTTTATTTATAGCTGGTGTTAAATTGATGCAATGAAATGATTATTTCAATCTTGTTTAATGTTTTATGCTTGCTTGAGAGAGAGGTGTAAAACCAAAGTCATAAATTAGCATTTGTAGTTATTGGGTTGTTGCAGGTTCAACTCGAAAGAGTTAATTCTAAGCTCAATTCTAATTATCTAGCTCGAGAAAGCAAGTAAAGTGAGGTTTTGGGTTGTTCATAGTGTAGAGCTTGCTGAGGTTCGAGAGAACTCACCTGAATCGTAATAGTTGTTGGAGAGAAAGCTATTACATCTAAGGTCCATCCTACCCACTAAGATTTAGCAACCATTAGTAGTTACTAAGCTCCCATTTAGCAAAATTTATAGTTAGTCGGTCATGCCCCTGAGCATCTCTTAATTACTTGTTTCCCCCTTGTGGTTTGTTCTTGCTTTAGTTATTACTTAACAATCATTTCCCCCATCTAACATTTATGTCACCCTTTGATTTATTTAAGCTTTTTTGATAATTTCCATTCCTACAACCGATTAAATCACATTTACAACTTCATAATTAAATTCAAACTTGTACCGCTCCCTGTGGGTTTGACCCCAACTCATTTGTTGTGTTTTATACTAGATTACGAACATCTACACCTAGTACCGGATGAGGTGTAGTTAAGCGTTAATCAGTTTATTCAAGGAGTATCACACATATGTTAAAAGGTTTTAAAGAAGAAGTTAGCTTGCATTCACCATGATTTATGAACTATGTTTTATAACTCTTTCATATGATGTTTTAGCTTGGTCAATTGCATGTCATGAAATTAAATGTCCCTTTTAGCATGTTTTAAATGTTTTATGCATGACTATCGTACTTGGTACATTGTTTGTACTAACGCATACTCTTGCCTACATTTTTACCAAATGTCGAGTCCGATATTCAGGGTGCTAAGTTCCGTGGCTAGTGAGTAATTTGATTGATTCTTGAGCTTCGGTGAGTCCTCATGCTTCGAGGACGGAGTTTATTGTTTTCACTTTCTTTCATGTATTTTCTCTTTTGGACATGATGTATGGGCTAGGCCCAATTTCATTCTATTGTATTAGTTGGCTATGATGAGACAAGAGTTTAGACTTCCGCTATTCGTTTCATTAAGTGTTTTGGACTTGGACTATTTTTTTACTCTTATATTTCTATTTATTATGTTATGAGAGCTAAGTGGCTTGTATTGAGTCCTTCGGTGTTCTATATGCTATGGTACATCTAGGGGGTACCCCTGGGTCGTGACAGTATATTGAAATATCATGTAACTTATGCATATACCTCATACTCAGTGTTCAAAGTATTGAATGTATATTTTCTACCTATATTGTTTGATAATATAGGTTCAAATGTTCATCCTTTTGGTCACGATTAGTATGAGTTTTGATCATCACAACACCACCTTGGTGAGCCCTCATTATCGGATGATGACCCTCCATTTTTCTTTCAGTATTGTTATATTTCAGTTTTAATATATTTGGAGTTAGCTACAGGTTTGTCCCATAAATTCATATTAAAAAAGGCTTACGGATAGTCAATTTAGATTCCTCGCATGTATAACTCTCAGTTATTTGTCTATTTCAGATTTTTCCTTAAATAGAGCTAATTCAATATCTTCCTCATTCAGTACTTTAAGTGTCCTTATGTAATCTTAGTGTCAGGACATGTCTTGAGATAATATTTTGGTCACGTGTGGCTCTAAGAACTATGCCACGTCTATGGGGTTGTCTCAAAACATGATAGAAATTAACAAAATGGGAAACGGGGAAACACGAGGATTGAAAATATTTCAAAACAAATTAGGGAAGACCAAGCCAGAATGGTGGTGGATGGATGTTTGCGTAATCAAGACATAACTTCCAATGCAAGTGTCTACGATCGTGCAGTAGTATAATACCCCAACCACGGGTTGGGATCGTGCAGTCTAATTAGTCATAGCTAAAAACGTTATCGAATACAAACATGATAAATTTAGGGGATGACGCAAGCGTCAATTAACGATGGGTGTTTGTCACAAGTAAGCAAAAATAGCGAAAATACAAAAAGTACTAATCAAGGAGACGGGATTCTTGGGATGTGACAGGAATACGGGATAGACTAAATCATTGCGTACATGCTTTTGGTAGTAAATTCATTGAATATTTGTAACTAGGCTAGACTATAGTTGGGGTAAATTCTCTCTCGAGCAACTTACCCCGAATAAAATGGCTTCCTCTAGGACACCCACTTGCCGCATGAAGACCAACGTCCGCCTTAGACCACTCAATCTCTCAAGCTGAGTGTGTGGGAATGAGACTAGGGTTCACTCTCTCTTGTTGAACCTCATGTCGACCCACTCCCACGGTCATCAATTTAGTAGTCTTAGTTTTACGACCTCTCTCTCGAGCAAGCCGAAAACACAAAGGTTAAATCGTATTCGCAACTACAATTTCATTAAGTTCCACCACAACTACTAAACGAAATCACATCAAAACAACAAATAAACCACCAACAAGCAAGACCCAACAGATAATCTAACCCATATTCACAAAATCACACCCAAAGAATTGGGCTTTTAGATAGACATGCTAAAGAGATAGAAATATATACCAAAATGAGTTAGCATTAAAATGGGTATGAAGATTTAAGTCTCAAAACAAGTCAAGAGTGAAGAATCCACAAGACCCAAGTCCAAAATCTTAGAGTTGAAACTTTTTGTACCTTCAAGTTCTTCAAAACCCTCTCCAAACTAAGAACTCAAAAATAGAAGCTAAGTTTGAAAAATATTACTGTTCAAAGCTAACAATTCTATATAAAATAATAATTCTCAACGAATAGTTATAGTTTTAAAAAATTTGTGCTGCAATTGATCATTCGGTGTCGTTAGTCGGGATCGCCGATCAACTGGGCGATCCGCCCTTTGGTAGGTTTCGTCGATGTCTTGTTCTGTCCTTCAGCATCGTCGTGTTTGGATCATTGGGCGACATAGTACTGCTTCATGGAACTGCTCGGTGACACGCCGACTGCTCCTTTTCTCCGTTGATTTGATCCTTTCCTTCAGGGCTCAGCACACTGGAACAAGAGGCGATCTCCAGGCTCATCGGCGACTCGCCAACTGGACTCGGCGATCCTCAGGCCTTCATTTCTTTGTTCTTTTAGCCACTATTGTTCCTTTTTGCTAAGTAGTGTTCATGCCTTCCCTCAAACTTCAAATACCTGAAACTTAAGGCTTTTCATCCGATATTAAGAAAAAACATGCATTGGAGGACACTAGTTCTATCAAAATATAGCCCTAAATGAGTCCAGTTTGTGCACTCATCAACACCCCCAACTTAAACTTTTGCTTGTCTTCAAGCAAACTCAAGTTCAGTCGTTCAAAAGGAGGTCTCGAACAGTGCTGCACAAGACTCAATCATGAATGCACACAAAAAGACTCAAGTTACTTATTCAAAGATCAAATGTGTACTCAAAGATTAAAGTTGTGACTCACCAATATCAAATAATATCATGCCCACAATACTTGCTTCAAATGCAAGTTCAAGCTCAACCAAAGTGTTCAAATGCCCTCACACAAGGAATGATTCCAATTTCACACACAAAGGTTTAATCATTTAAAGTTTTGGAATCAAATAGAATGCTCACTCTCACAAGGAAGAACACAATGCATGCTTTCACCCATTAATTTGCCCGTATTTTCCGATCAACTTTTGTTTCAGCTCACTCAAGATCAAAAAGATCTTTTCTAGGCTTGTAATGTGGCTGAGTGCAAAGGTATGTTCATTTAGGCTCAATGACTTTCATCCTCATGAATTGTGGTACTCACAACACTTCCTTTCCTTTTCCTTCATCATTTTCTTTAGTGCTCATAAGTCATCCTATTATTCACTTCCCATGGATTTTTGGAAACCCCATTTTCTTTGTATTTTCACAACTTTATTCCACTTCTTTTTCATTCTTTTTCTTTTTCTTTCTTTCTTTCCTCTTTTTTTTTTTGTATGGATGGGTTCCATTTTTCTCACAACCATGGGTAAGAAGGACTTTCTTGCACTTCTTTATTTACCCTTTCTTTTCACCATACCCCCAATTTAGGCTTTTGGCCTAAGTTGGCTATTCAACTAACCACAACTGCATGAGGAATATAGGTAATGGATAAGGAAAGGTTATGTTTGCATCAAGTTTTTTCCAAAGAAAGGTAAGGTTCAAGGGGTGTTCAATAGAGGTTCACACGCTCACAAGGTAGGCCACAAAGAGGTATATGTCAAATTGGCTCACATTCTTTAAAGTTGCCTAAGATCATATCAAGAGATAGCCTTACTTCGTCGATCAGACCAACGGGGAAAATTCTAGGATCTATCATGCATGGTTCAAATTAAGCTCATCACTCTAGGCATTGACACTACAGTCAAACAAGACTCCACACTTTCGCTATTATGCAATGATAATCACAAGAGACTCAACTCGATACTAGGCTAGTCCTAACGAGATGCAAAGAGTTCACATATTGTCTATGCAACTTCCTATGTCCTCATTGTAGCCGCGCATTCATGTTCGTTCGATTGAGAGTAATATTCAAGTCATCGGTATTGATTGGAACAGAGACTCAAATTTGGCAAAATAACATATACATTCAACACACGAGAGGTGACAAAAAATTTCGGACGGGTCAAAATCATTTTAGAATTTAAAATAAAAGGAGCCATAAGCTCAAACATCCACAGAAACAGTATATCAAACACAATTTTTAAATATAACGGCCCAAAAATATACACAAAAACACGGGTAACAAATAGCACACAAAGGTGAGCCTCACCCTACCACAAATAAAAAGCATTTGTCCTCAAATGCAAATGAAAGTATCTAAAAGTAAGTGTAAGTAAGGCATAGAGGGAGGTAAAGAAAAGTCCTGTCTATGCAGTCTCTCTATCTGTCGGGGCATCAGTGCCCGGAGTAGCCTCAGATGGAATAACAGTGCCAAATCCACTAGGATCTGCTGTGGATGTCTCAGTAGGCAATGTCTGGATCACCGACTACACAACCATCTCTGCAAGATCTGGTAAATCCCTGAATATGCTCTCATCTCGGTTCTCTCTCATCTCCTCTTCATGTACTTCTACCAGCTCCTCATCGATCTTTGCATCCGACTCTGCATGTGCTGTGCCACCTCTCTGCACATCTCCGGTGGTGGCCGGAGGATTCCCCAAGGTCTCAAGAGCATCTCTGTCATCATCAACCTCTAGCAGTGAAGTGAAGTCAGTAGACTTAAGATAGTCTACGTCCTTCCTCAAATCTGCTACTTCGACTTTCAAAGCTGAAACCTCGAGTGTCTTTCCCTGTCTGCTCTCATAAGTAGTGACTCTAGTAGCCAAATCATCAACAGAGGCCCTAAGGGGGGGGGGTCAGTGCAGCCAAGATAGCACTATCGATCATCCCAGGAATGGATCTCTCTAATCGAGTCGCTCTCACATCTGCTGAATGGGCTAGCTATCCCATCTTTAGGATCATGGCCTGAGTAATCCTGGCAGATGTACTTGAAGGCTCAGAGGCCGGAGTAGGTGAGGGTGCCTCTGCTGGTAATGACTCAATATTGACCTCTTGAGAAGTGTCTGCTGGAGTTGATCTCCCCCTGTCAACCTCCTCTCATGTGAACTCGGCCTCGATATGCTGGATATCAGTGGAGGAAAATGGGGTGAACTCAACTTCTGTCATAGTGTCACGAGGTACTCTAGCTTACCAGCACATCTCAGTGACCAGAACTGGAAATGGCAGAGAAGTCATCTTATGTTTGGCTCTCATGGCTATCTCGTGTGACATCAACAGTCCTAGATCAATCCGCCTCCTGGCCATGATAGAACCAAGGCAAGCCGCCTTAGGATGGCGTATAATAGTATCATTTTGGGATGTCATGATAATGCTGCTTATGAAGCCAAACCAGAACCTGGAGGCTATGTTCATGTCCCTCTTCTCAATAGGAGCTCCTGCATCCATCTACCTCGGGGTGATGTCAGATATCATCAGAGCAACCAACCTTTCAAATCATCCAAGGACTGGACAATCGGCAACCCCTCGTAAGGAAGTACAAAGTGCAGTGGTCTACCCAATACATCATTAATGTGCTCATTGTGACACTCCACTTCCTTACCTCTGACCATGACTGACTTCACCGGTTGAAACTCGCTTGCCTTCTTCTAGATCTTGGGCACCAACTGCCCATAAGCTGTGTAAAATTCCCTGACCGAGGAGGGAAAGTAAGGGCCACGAGGACTCGTGAACTGCTCGAACTCATGGTAGCGGAGGGTGTCCATAACCTCAGGATATTTGCCCTCCAGGCACTCAGTAGATATCAACTTCTCTTCTTTGATGGTCCATACCCCTATCACATTTTAATCTATTCAGCAGTCTAGGTGGAGGAGTAATAGGAAGTACAGGAACCACTAGAGGTCCTTGAGCTGGTAATCATTCAGTAATAGGTGGGGTGGCAACTGAGGGAATACTGGTGGAGGTGAACTGGGATATTGCCTGAAGCTCATCCCTTCGGTTACTCAGAGGCTTCTCATCCAGTGGTTCTGAAAATGTAGCCTGGATTTCAATAGCTATTCCTTTTCTAGCTATATGCTTCCTCCTTTTCCCCCTATCTCCCAGTGGGAGTTCTTCTCCCCTCCTCTTTGGAGGATTTGATCCCCCCTCATTGATGGTAATGCCATTTGCCTTTTTCTGGGGTTGTTCGGTTAAATTTGTGCGTATCGTATCTACAAAAGATCGGGACAAATTAGAAGAAAATTAAACATAAGCATAGGAGACGTATTGCAAACAAACTCGCCGATCCAGTCGGCAAATATCCGAACCTCTTTGGCGAACTAGATCTCGCTTACTGAAGTGTTTGGCTTAAAAATTATGACAATTCGGCGAGAGGAAGGCCTTTCGGTGAATCGCCGACTACTTTTGGAGATCTAGGGTTTGTCCACAAAAAGTTACAGTGCGTAAGGGTTTCAGGGGTGTAAGCAAAGTGTGATCAAGCGTGCTTTCAGCGATTCGCCGAGTGCCTTTTGCGAACTCAGGCCTCTTGGCAAAAGTTACAGACTCAAACCATAAATTTGAAGCAACATTAAAAGGTGAGATGAAGGACATAGGCGAAACGCCGAGTGGTTCGGCAACCTCGACTCAGCTCGCCGAATGACCCAACGTGACCATTTTCAACCCACCTTCTCGAATTCAACCCTGCAATTGCCAAAAACAAAATCAAAGCATGCACTAATGGAATTCAAACAAGACCCGTACTACCCATCACCTCGGGATACTCAGATTTCTCCCAAATTTGCCGCATTTGGCCATTTGACGATATTTGATCTTAAGAGTGGTGTCACCCGTTCTATCATTGAGCAAATTTTTGATATTTAGCACAAACGTGGGCTACTCAAACTTCACGCAATCAATCTAACAACACACAATCACAACCCAACTTATTAAAAATCACAAAGATTATGGGCATTTGATAGTTAAACAATACGGGCAAGATTTTTCAAATTAAAAATACGAAATTAAGGATTCTAATCTTACCAGAGAGGCCCAGCACACATTAATATAATATGATCATAGAAAATGAGTATAATCTTCAATAAAATAAACTCGGGGTTTGTAAAACTTACCTTTTATGTCAATTAAATGCGATTGAAAAGCTGGGCGGCAAAGAAATCCAACTACTAGCATAAATCAACAACTAAAATACTAAATGGAAAGCAAGAATATTGAAGATACTAACTTGGTGTGAGTTTGTGAAGTTTAAAAGCGAGGGAAAGTCAAGAATTTCAAATTCAAGTCTTTTGTCCATTATAAACCATCCAGTTCGCGCCCATTCGGCGACATTAGTCGCACTCGCCGATGCACTCGATGACACCCCAAGTGGTCACTTGGCTCGCTGAGTTTTACAGGACCTTCAGTCAAAGTGATGGTCCAAACGATGATTTTCATCGGGCACGCCGACCAGTTTGGAGATTCGCCGACTGACCTTTTTCTCGCCAATATGCATTTTCCAAACACTTTCAGCATTTAAACATGCACCACTAACACACCATTATTTATAAAAGAAAACAGAAGCATTTAAAACCTTGGGTTGCCTCCCAAGAAGCGCCTTAGTTAACGTCATGGCATGACGCATCTCCTCATTCACATCCTATTTTTGGGGTCGACCTTACCACCACTAGGTGACCTCTCTTGCTTAGTTGAGTAGAGATGAGGCAACTCATAAGTCACGAGGTTCTCGAGCAGCTGAATAGATCTAGACTGAGAGCCAACCTTATGGTTTAACATTTCAATGTCCTCCTTCATCTCTTCCAGCACTCTATCTTGCTCAGTGACCTTTTGGAGAATGAGTAGCAGAGTATCCTCGACACGTCTACTCTCATTGTTAGTAGAGTTGTTTTGCTCATGAGGAGGTATATACCTCCCTTGGCGGTTGTACTAGGATTCCACCTCCGTTATTTTGGTGGAGAAATTGTTCACTTGAGTCACTAGTGCGGTTAACGTGAAGTCCCTCTCGACTTCTTGGTCCGACTCAATTAACGATGGGGGTTTGTCACAAGTAAGAAAAAATAGCGAAAACAAAAAAAGAACTAATCAAGGAGACGGGATTCTTGGGATGTGACAGGAATACGGGATAGACTAAATCATTGCGTACATGCTTTTGTTAGTAAATTCATTGAATATTTGTGACTAGGCTAGACTATAGTGGGGGTAAATTCTCTCTCCAGCAACTTACCCTGAATCAAATGGGTTCCTCTCGGACACCCATTTGCCGCATGAAGAATAGCCTCCGCCTTAGCCCACTCACTCTCTCGAGCTGAGTGTGTGGGAATGAGACTAGGGTTCACTCTGTCGAGCTGAACCTCATGTCGACCCACTCCCACCGGCCATCAATTGAGTAGTCTTTGTTTTATGACCTCTCTCTCGAGCATGCCAAAAACATAAAGGTGAAATCGTATTTGCAACTACAATTTCATTAAGTTCCACCACAACTACCAAATGAAATCACATCATAACAACAAATAAACCACCAACAAGCAAGACCCAACAGATAATCTAACCCATAGTCACAAAATCACACCCCAAGAATTGTGGTTTTAGCTAGACATGCTAAAGAGATATAAATTTATACCAAAATGAGTTTGCATTCAAATGGGTATGAAGATTTAAGTCTCTAAATAAGTCAAGAGTGAAGAATACACAACACCCAAGTCCAAAATCTTGGAGTTGAAACCCTTTGAACCTTCAAGATCTTCAAAACCCTCTCCTAACTTAGAACTCAAAAATAGAAGCTACGTCTGAAGAATATTACTGTTCAAAGCTAACAATTCTATATAAAATAATAATTCTCAATGAGTATTTATAGTTTTAAAAAATTTGTGTTGCAGTGGATCATTCGGCATCATTAGTCGGTATCGTCAATCAACTTGGTGATCCGCCATTTGGTAGGTTTCATCGCCGTCTTGCTCTATCCTTTAGCATCGTTGTGTTTGGATCATTGGGTGACATAGTATTGCTTCTCGTAAATGGTTGGCGAAATGCCGACTTCTCCTTTTCTCCGCCGATTTGATCCTTTCCTTCAGGGCTCAGCATACTGGAGCAAAAGAAGATCTCCAGGCTCATCGACGACTCGTTAACTGGACTCGGCGATCCTCAGGCCTTCATTTCTTTGTTCTTTTATACACTTTTGTTCCTTTTTGCTAAGTAGTGTCCATGCTTTCCCTCAAAATTCAAATACTTGATACTTAAGGATTTTCATCAGATATTGAGGCAAAACATGCATTTGAGGACACTAATTCTATCAAAATATACCCCTAAATGAGTCCAATTTGTGAACTCATCACGGATCAATAAAATGTAGCCATTGTTGTGCATAACAATCAACTATACACTCAGAAAATAAAAAAGCAATCTGCTAGTGCTAAAAACTCTCGTCATCAAAAAGGTTTGCAAGGTAACACTGATCCAAATTTAAAATAGTTAACGTTGTAGCTTCCCTGAGTAGTGTGCAGCTAGAAGATTTAGTTTCAAATATGAAGGTTCAGGAGGAAGTGACCAGCGTAAAGAAGAATAGCAAGGCTAGACAAAGCCCAAAAGTAGATAGTGCAGCAAATTGTAACACCCCAAAAATTTCAAAGGAATGACCCAACCCGTTATGCATTTATTTATAAGGTCATACCAAGTGATTATTAACTATTTTTAGGTGTTAACATCAATTATTTAGTTAGGGAATAGATCTGCGATAAATTAAGGTCTCAACAATCTCGTAGCTAAACATTGAGTTGAAAGTTTCCTTACCGATTGAGTTTTGATAGAAGATTCTACTTAGGTAAACTTCAAGCAAACATATATCTCTGGTACCTACTAAATTAGGTATCTAATAACTGATTAAATTAAAGGATTATGAGATTTATTTCCAATGTCACCAAGTTTGCATCTTTTTGAGTTCTGAGTAAAAAAGTATGGTAATTTTACAAGAACATGTCCAAGATGAGATATTCGACAAGGACACCTGCTTATTTAGGGACTCGCCGAATGGGTAACTAAATTACCGAATTATCTCACCAAAGTGTCATAAAAACATTATGTCCATCTAAACCCCATTTGGTAAACCACATAATATTTCGGCAAGAGGACCTCTAGTTTGTCGATATTGCCAACGGGGTTCATCAAAAGGTCATTTATTTTATTTTGATGGGATTTTTACATTCTCAGAAGTGTATTATTGACCTTATAACCTCAACTAACATCCCTAAGTCCATTTTATAACCTAATAAAATAATTATACATATAGCAACTCTGGAGACCTTCTTTCCTAATTCTCTCTAGAACTCCAAGGAAAAGCTAGAGTTTCAAGCATGAAGGTACCATTGTCTTGCTATATTTTAGGTCTTTCATTGCTAGGGTATGTGGTAAGTTCATCAGTGTATCCCTTTCATCCATTGATTCCCAACGACATCTCCAAAAATCTTTTACAATTTGAATTTAAATAATAGGGTTTTGCATGTTCTTAATGGTTTCTATTGTTTATGGCTATAATAAGTCTAATTGATATTGTTATGCATGAATTGAGTTGTATTACATATTTTCCATGATTTCTATATGAACCCACGATATATGATTGAATTTTGATTATGAATTATTCTTTGAGATTTTGCATGTAACATTGTATTGGGGATTTTAAGAATATATAATGCTCTTACGGATGATTTTCATGAACATGACTTGTATGTATTATTTATTATGAAATCAAGACTTGATAGCATGAATTTTTTGTGAATTTTATAAATTAAGAATCAATGATACTTTTGAATAAAGTATTATCAACATACTTTTGATGAACTAATTTGCTTCCGAATGAAGTATTCTTAATATGAAATATGATCATGATTGAGTTGCTTATATTAATTTCTGTATGAACAAGTTTATGAAGTCATTATATGCTAAGGAGCTACTCTAAAGTAATTTGCATTAATCTCGTCGGAAACTATAATTGGTACCGAGCGGACTAGTGGTGATTACCCATGTCCCATAAACTACGTGCCACTGTAGGTAAAGACCGAGTGTTTATGAACTATGAAGAATCGAGCCGAGTACCCACGTTTCCAAATGCTAAGGGTCTTGATAGAGACTAATGGAGAGTATATAAGTTTCGAAGTAGTGATCCTTAATGCCCTTAAAGATATTTAGGTCCCTCTTCGATGGGGTAATACATTGAGCTCCATGGTATGCTCCCATGGTTAAATGTAAGTTAGTAGTCTCTCTCACACATTCAAAGAAATAGTTTAAACTTACAACATGATCCCAACAATTTTGCATTGAACTTTATCTCATGATTTAAGACTCTAGCTTATCAAGATTTTGTATTGTTTTTACTTCGTCATGCATAATTACATTTTAAAATTTATCATTATTTATGATTATATTTTAGTGCATGTTCCCCATATTCAGTACGTTCAAAGTAATGATACTTATTTGTTCCTATAATATTTATTAATATAGGGTGTAACCTACCTTTATCTATTCGTGGCTACATTAGACATATCAATAGTGCTTTATAATGGTGACTCATCTTGCTTCAAAGGCTTGATAACAATTTTTTAGTTATTAACTTAAATCTCATTTCATTTTCAAACTTGTTCGTGTTTTAAGGGTTTTGTCGTAACCACATATATGTCGTAAAGGCCTATAACATACTTAGTATAGCTTCTCCATTTAAAGTTTTTTATTTAGGATTTACTTATGATGAGACATTATGATTTATACTTCTTTAGCTTTATGATTGATTTCACATTGGACTTACTTATATTAGTATCTTTTAGATGTCAAGTGGCTTGTTTAGGGCCTCTCGAGGTCATTTTCACCATGTCACGTCTAAGGGTACATTGGGTCATGACAAACTTGATATTAGATCAATACGTTTGGAAAGGTCCTATGAAGTCTGACAAGTCCCGTCCAATATTGTCTTATTCATGAGTGTGAAGAAAGACACTTTTATGAATAGAAGGCTACAAATCATGTAGATAACTTCACTTCTTTCATTACTCTCAAGTTGTGCGATAAAATTTACCCTTATAAATGTCATGTTTTAGGTCAATCTGGAGGTCTTTGTATAAACCTTTCAGAATTTAGTCTTATTGGTGGTTCCATAGTTGTTAAGACTTTGATGTTATGCTTGGTTTGAGGGAAACAGTTCAAAAAGGCTAGTTGGGTTTTCTCCAAAGGGTGAGATAGTGTGCTTCATAGTTGAGGTCATCTGTGTTGAACTATTTACATTTTGGGAAGGTTCCCTCTGGTTATCAATTGGAATTTGGGAAGCCGGAGCCTATGTGATATTTGAAGTACCTCTATCTCTTTCCTCTCCTTTCGGTTTTAGCTTGACGCGTTAGTTCCACATGCACACTTTTTCAAATTCGTGCATTTTAGATATTCTGATGTTTCCACATGCATGCATGTGTGTGAAAAACATGATTTTTGAAATTATGATTTAGCTTGATTAATTGCTCCTTGTTTATGTGCATTTTGACGTGATTTACATCAATATTGTATTGTTAGACCTTTTCCCTACTCTCTTAATTTTAGCTAGAGTTTCATTCGAGGATAAATATTCCAAGGGGGAAATATAGTAACACCCCAAAAATTCTCAAGCGAGGACCTAAACAGTTCTTCATTTGTGTATAAGGTCATATAGGGTGATTCTTAAATTGTTCTTTGGTGCTCACATCACTTTTTAAGTGAGGGAATATATTGGAAGATGAATTATGGTCATAAGAATCCTAACACAAAGTTAAGTTGAAAGATTCCTTACCGATCGAGTTTTCACATTAGATTATACTTGGGCCAATTTAAAATAAACATATTTCATCGCATATAAGAAATAATGTGGCTCATGGCCTAATAAATTTAAGGTTTATGCATCTTCTTTCCAATGTCACCAATTTTGCATCGTTTCGAGTTTTGAGTAAAAAGTTATGGTAATTTTAGTGGAACATGTACGCATATAGAAATTCGGCGAGGGCACCTGCTCATTTGGTGACTCGTCGAATAAGTTTTTGAATCCCTAAACAGGTTATTCAAAATATCATGAAAAACTAATGTCTCTGTCTTTTTTTTTTATATAAAGACCCATTTGGCGAAACACCTAATATTTCGGTCATAGGACCTCCATATAAATTATTTGGCTGATGGGATACATTAAAAGGTGGGTTTTTATTTTATTTTATGGTCTACTTATGTTCACAGAAGGGTATTATTGATTTTTTCCTCAATAAACTTCCATATATCATTTACAAAGTGACAACATCAATAAAAATATAGCAACTCTCCAGCTCTTTGTAACACGTTGGATTACATCAAGGGTAAAAGTAGCCATTTTTTAGAAAATCCACGTACCATCCATGCAGTCCAACCACGACCGGTGGGTTGGACCATGGACCGTATGTGGGTCCGTGGATTGGTCACCCAGAAGCTGTCCAGAGGTCTTGGAACCACGACCTGACAAATGGACCGTCAGTCAGACCACTGTCTATGGTCCAGGGTCTGTGATCCAGGATCTGTGGATCATGACCCAAAAAGTTGGGTTTCTGAGGACTAACGACAGTCCATCAAGATGGGCCGTAGGTCAGACAACGGTCTGTCGACTGTGGTCTGTTGGTGGTCAGCTGACAGTTATTTTCAAAGGCAGTTGAGTCTTTTCATAAATAATTAGTTCGTATACTATTCCATTTTACCTATGTCTAAGACCCCTATATAAAGGATTTTAACTCCAAAACCCTCACATTCAAGTCATTATTTCCAAAACCCAAAAGAAATTCCAAAGTCTTCCTCTCAAGTATTTCTCTATCTAGAACTTGAAAAAGAAGAATGAGTTGGAGCTAGGATCAAGGTCAAGTCTCCATTCCTCAAGAAATTTTTGGTTTTGTTTTCAAAGTTTGATGGATTTTCATTCATGGAATACTTTCCTTAATGGAGACCCTTAAGATTCCAAAATTGAAAAGATGAATTTCCCCAATTTGAGTTAGGATTTTCTTCTAAAGTTGTGGGTATTGATGAATGTTGATACAAATGATTGGGTTATTATTGTTGATGATTGAATTTATAGAATTAAATGTTTTTAGGATTCATTTACATGTACCCATGCTTAACCCATGTTTCTAAGTTGAAATTGATATTAGAATTTCTTGATATTGAAGCTTATGAGATGATTATGATATTGAATTTCTATAGAGTGAGCATATATGATTAATTATGATATATAGGGCTTTTAGAGTGAAGCTTATGTTATGAATTGATGTAATTGTTGTGGAAGGGATAGTTCCCACAAGAATTGATTATGTTATGAATGTGAAAGGCTTTATCACAATAAATTATTCTAGGTTGAAAGTATTTCTCACCTAAAATAAATCTTGACGAAAGACTAAAATTGATAAGGCAAGAGGTGATCACCCATGACCTCCAAATGAGAAGGATATGAGTTGATTTCCCATATTCTTTAGAGAAGAGTAAGTGGCGACTACCCTTATCCCCTATGATGAAGGATGTGGAGGAGAATACCAATATCTTCTGTAGAATGATGTTGAGGCGAATACACGTGTCATATAATATTGGGCATGGAGGTGAATACCTATGATCCCATAAGATGGACATGGAGGTGAATACCCATGACCATATGAGTAAGGAAAGAGGCGACTACCCATGAGCCTTTATAGTAAGGCAATGAGGTGATTACCCATGTCTATAAAAAAAAAGCTAAATATGAGAATGATAGGTGATGAGCTTCGATGATTGCTAAGGTTATCTGCTATTATGAGTAGGACTTGAGGAGGATTATCCATCTCTTGGTTAAGTGTGCTTTGAGGTTACTTTATGATGTATTCCTTTCATGTTATGATGATCTACTTTATGTATTGATTATGCTTATGTCTTATAATGTCTAACTCTTATGCATATGTTGATGTTTATGCAAGCTATCATAATTAGTATATTTTTATACTAACGCATACTCTTGCCTACATTTCTTATCAAAATGTAGGGTCCGCCGTTCCCGACTCTCATCCCCGTGGCTAGGACCTTAGTAGGAAGCAAGCTTGAAGATTGGTGAGTCCTCATAGAATTTGAGGATTTGACCACCATTTATTTTATATCTTTAATTTTATGTTTTGAATATTATTGTATGGGTTGAGTCCCAATGATTCCTTGTATTAGATGGTTTTGAGACGATTGTATGAGACTTCTGCTTCATTTTATAAAACTTTGATTATGTTTAAACTGGTTTAAATTTTTTCCACATTTCTATTATCTTGACTATGAAAGCTAAATGGCTTATATGAGGCCTCTCAAGGGATTGTATGCCATGTTACATCTAGGGTGTACCCCTGAGTCGTGACAAACTTGATATCAGAGCACAAGGTTCAGAATGGTTCTAGGATGTCTTAAAACACCTCTAGTAGAGTCTTGTTCATAAGTATGAAGCGCGCCACATTTATGAATGAGAGGCTATTAGATGGTTAGGAAACTTCACTTCTTCATTTCTCTAAGTCGTGCGATAGTTTAATTCTACAAGGTCTTTCTCTTAATCCTTACCCGATGGTGTACATGATATGACTACTGAAAGGGTTTTTGCTAGAAGGATCGAGGGAGAAAATGTTGATCAAGGAGCTCCTCCTCAAGCTCCTCAAGCTCTGGTTGACCCTTTGGCCTACCAAGTGACTAATACGCAGTTTAGGATGACTTTTCAAGTGTTGGCTCATGTCGTGACGGCCCAAGCCAATAGGGAAGTTGTGAACCCCGTAATCCCAAATGTGGGTACGACGTCTTCGTGAGTGAGATACTTCAGTAGGATGAATCCTCCAGAATTCTATGGCTCTATGGTTGAGGAAAATCCTCAAGAGTTCATTGATGAGGTTTACAAGATTTTGTCTATTATGGGAGTTACTATGGTTGAAAAGGCAGAATTGGCCACTTAGCAACTTAAGGGGGTAGCTCAAATTTAGCTCAACCAATGAAAGTAAACAAGATCGGTAGATGCGGGTCACCTAGAATAGGAAAGGTTCAAGTCCGCTTTTCTTGATCGGTTTTTTCCTCTTGAGATGAGGGAGGCTAAAGTTATTGAGTTTATCAATCTACGACAAGGAAATATGAGCATGAATTAATATGCATTGAGATTCACTCGATTCTGTAAGTATGCTCCTTCTATTGTTTCCCACTCTAGATAAAGGATGAGCCCGTTCATTTTGGGAGTGTCTGACTTGGTAGTGAAAGAGTGTTGTATGCCTATGCTAGTCCATGGCATGGATATTGCTCGTCTTATGACTCATGTTCAACAAATTGAAGAGTAAAAGCTCAAAGAGAGGTCTAGGGAAACAAAGAGGACAACAACGGATGATGGCAACTTTTCTACTCTAGGTCCAGTGGATGTGTTCGTTCAAGGTTTCGGGAAAGGTTTTCTGAGAAAGGTTCTTCTAATGTTCCTCAAAGGTCTAAAAATGAAATGGTGTCTAACCCAATGGGCCTTCTTTGGCAGATTGTGGTAAGTGTGGAAGAAAGCATGTGGGAAAATGTCTAGCGGATTCCAATGCTTGTTTTGATTATCGTAAGATGGATCATAAAATAAGGCATTGTTCTTTAGTTGCGAAAAATGAGGGAGATAATCAATGTAGGGCTCAACCCTACCCTTCATCCAGTCGAAGTGGGTCGGGTAAGAATGCTCATAAGAAAAATAGGTTTTATGCTCTTCAGACTCGAGGTAAACAAGAGGGTTCCCCTAATGTGGTTGTCGGTATGTTGAAAGTCTTCCAATTCGATATTTATGCTTTACTTGATCCCGGTTCTACTTTGTCTTTTGTGATGCCATATGTGGCTATGAGATTTGATGTACTTCAAGATTTGTTATTGGATCTTTTTTTTGTATCTACTCCTGTTCGTGATTCTGTGTTGGCAGAGAGGGTTTATACAAAGTGTCCCTTCACCTTATCCCATAGAGTTACTCTTGTTGATTTGGTAGAGCTTGATATCCAAGATATTGATGCCATTCTTGGGATGTATTGGTTACACTCTTTTTATGCTTTAATTTATTGTAGAACTTATGTAGTCAAGTTTCAATTCCCAAATAAGTCTGTCCTAGAATGGAATGGGGGAAATTCTATGCCTGGAGGTCATTTTATTTGTTTTATGAAAGCTATAAAGATGATTTCTAAGTGTTCCTTGTATCATCTACTTAGGGTGAGCGATATTGATTTAGAAACCCCTACTCTTGAGTTGGCCCCCATTGTGAATGAGTTTATGGAAGTGTTCCCAAATGATCTACCCGGTATTCCTTCCGAAAGGGAAATAGACTTAGGTATTGACCTTTTCCCAGATACACAACCTATTTTTATTCCTCCGTATATAATGCTCCAGCAAAACATAAGGAGTTGTGAAGAACAATTGAAAGATTTGTTGGATAAGGGTTTTATCTGACCGAGTATATCTCCATGTAGTGCTCCAGTTTTATTTGTTAAGAAGAAAGATGCTTCACTCTATATGTGTATTGACTATCGGCAATTGAATAAAGTGACCATTAAGAATAAGTATCCTCTTCCAACAATAGATGATTTGTTTGACCAACTCCAAGGTGCGAGTTACTTTTCTAACATTGACCTTAGTTCGGGTTATCACCAATTGAGGGTGAAGAATGATGATATTCTGAAAATAGCTTTTAGAACCTGGTATGGTCATTATGAGTTTTTGGTGATGTCATTTGGTTTGACTAATGCTCCAGTGACATTTATGGATTTGATGAATATGATGTTTAGACAATACCTTGTATGTTCTTAATTATTTTTATTGATGATATTTTGATCTATTCAAGAAGTGAGGATGATCACAGTAATCATTTGAGGTCTGTGTTGCAAATCCTTAAGAAAAAATAACTTTTTGCAAAGTTTAGCAAATGTGAGTTTTGGCAAAGGTCCATAGCTTTTCTTGGTCATATTATTTCAAGTATGGGTATTGAGGTAGATCCTAAGAAGACGAATGTGGTCAAGAGTTGACCTAAACCTCTATCACTTATTGATATTAGGATTTTCTTAGGTTTAGCCGGTTATTATAGAAGATTTGTTGAGGGGTTATGTATGATTGCCTCTCCAATGAAGGCTTTGAATCAAAAGAAGGATAAGTTCATATGGTCCGAAGATTGTGAGAAAATATTTAATGATTTTAAAGATAGACTTACTTCTGCTCTGGTGTTGACCTTACCGAATGGGACAGATGGTTTTGTTGTTTATTGTGATGCCTCTAGAATTTGGTTGGGATGTGTTATTATGCAGATTGGTAAAGTTATTGCCTATGATTCAAGGCAACTTAAGGTTCATGAGAAGTATTATCCTACCAATGATCTTGAATTGGCGGCGGTGGTTTTTTCTTAAAGATATGGAGGCACTATTTGTATGGTGTGCATGTCGATGTGTTTACTGATCACAAGACCTTGCAATAGTTCCCTTAGAAGGTTTGGGAGTTGATGAGACTCTTTTTATGAGGAAGTTCCTGTTGATATTTTAGATCGGCAAGTTGAGAAGTTGAGAAACAAAGAATTTGCTTCGGTGAAGTTATTGTGGAGGAATTATTTAGTTGAGGGTGCTACTTCGGAGGCCGGTGCCAATATGATGTCCCGATATCCTCATCTTTTTCCTTGTACTCCTATACTAGCTTGAGGTCACGAGTTCCTCATGGCTTGCTCTTTGTTTGAAGTCATGTGTGTTTTAGATATTCCCATGATTTATTTATGTGATGCATGTTCATGAAAAACTTATATTGTTGTGCATATAGTATGAGTTACTTATAGACTTCATGAGAGGAATTGTTGAAACATGCTTTAGCTATGCTTTTTGTTAATGAATTGCATCTAGACTACATGAGAGTATGTTGAGCATACTTTTAGCTTGGAGATGGTAGTTGTCGCGCCCCGTTTTTCCTCGAAACGGGTTTCGGTGCACGACCTAACAACTCTTTTGGGCTTTTGAAATTGAAGAGTCGCCACCTAACGAATTAAGGCGCGTTAGGGCACCTATCTAACCTAATTAAATATAACTAGGGTCAACGAACCAGAGATCAGGGTAAGGGTTCAAGTTACCTCGAGGGGAAGGTATTAGGCATCCCTCGAGGTCCACAAATGTGGGTCCCGGCTGTATCTCATGCAATTTATGTGGGGGTTACAAGTAGCAATTATGGTCACTTCATTTATTATTTAGTTAGTCAACATGCTAGCTAGGTGATAACTAACATTAAACAATCAAACTCATTTTATTCATTTATTTAACTAATTAAGCATGCAAAACTAGGTGATATATTAAATATAAAATAGTTATAGAAGATAAGCGAGAAGACAAAGTATACACCAAAAGGTAGGAAAATAATCCAATTTTATTTATTAAGCTACCCCCAAACAAGCATAAAATAAAGCTTTGAAAATTGAGCAATTTATGAATAGAAATTTTTTTCTATATAAAAAAATGTTTGTTTCTTTATAGGGATGATACCACAATATTGTTAATCGCGCTCTTCCACCATAGAAACAATTTTAATTTGAGGTCGGTCTTAAAAAATTAGCAGTAGTTTATATTTTGAAAAACGATTAAAAAGATTTAGTTTCACATAAGCACATAAATATTTACATATAAATACACATAATCCTTTTGAAAAATCTTAGGTAGGTAGTGCTCCCGGGGACGCGTCGGCTTAATTTAAAACAAAATAGAATTAGACCTCGTAATTCCTTTTACTTTCCCACTAACTATAGGTTAGGAGATAGCGTTTATATAATTTTTTTATTTTTTATTTTTTTTAAAAAAAAAAAGATCATGTCCAATCCCGATTTGAATAAAAGGATGAACAATAACTTTTTGACAATGGATAAAATAGAATGATATTTTAATTTAAAAGCAGGCAGAATATAACTCCAATGTAGTAGCAAAAGATCACCAACGCAAAATTTATTTTAAGAAGCAGACATTTTAATACATGCGGAATTATTATTTCAGACAGACTTATTTATTAATTCAGAGATTTATTTCAAGTAACAATCAGTTTATTAGATGCAGAAATCCAGAAGCTGATTTTTTAAGTGACAGAATTTATTATGCAGAAGCTAATATTTAAAGCAAAGTTGAATTAGGGTAGCAAGTAGCAGATGCAATAAATTATTAGTAGCCGGGCTTAAGTGGTAAAACAGTTGATTAAATGCAGAAATTAATTAATTCAATCAGGGCAATAGTTTATTAATGCAGAAGCTGATTTAGTAGCTGACTTTAAATGGTAAGACAATGCAGAACTTAATTAATTCAAATAAAATAATCGGGGCCAGCAAGTGGCAGATGCAGAAAATATACATTTTTTAGAACAGTAGCATATGATATTATTAGTGCAGAAATTAATTTAAGTGGCAGTTTAAATGCAGAAAAATATTAACATCGAGTGGAAAACAATACAACAGATTTTAGTTTTAAAACATGCTAGAAATGAAGTAATTTTAATTTGGCAGAACCTAATTAACACTTAGAAAAGAATATGTAGTATTTATTTTAGTTGTTTAACATGATGAAGATTATTAATATCTATGAACATGATTTCTAGGTGGTCTGGAAAGTCTAAATATTGCATAGCACCTATAGGCATGATTTCTAAATCCCAAGTAATACATAAAAATAAAAACTAATTTTCACGGGCGTGATTTTAAAATGCAAACACATTGTAACATTCTGATCTCTAGATGCAAACATGCTGAAAATTTAAGACATTCGAGAAAACCTACAGGCATGAATTCTACAAGCATTAAAATATTTGATTAACTTACACACAAAAAAAAAAGACTGAGGTTATTTATGATCAAATTACAGATTTAAGTTTCTAGACATGTTATCATATAATTAAAGATTAATCTACTGATTGTTAACATAATAAAATTCATTTAAACACTTATATCAATTCTCAAAGGCCCATTTTTTAACATGCTAAGGTAAGAGGTCCAAATTTGAACAACTAGACTGGTTTCTGAAACGCATGCTCAGATTATAAAACGAGCTTTATCACATAATAGTCAATTTTAATAAGGAAATCGGCCATATCTGCATGCTTCACGTGTATCAAGCAACGAGGGCAGATTTTAACAATCACACGTAATAAAATAAATGAGTAAGGAACAGTTAGCACGTAATTCCCCTTCCCCCTTTAGACGATCCCCAAATTATTCATATATATAGGAGAGTTTATAGTTTACAAATTATTACAAGACAACTAATGAAAATTAGGTAATATAGGAAATATAAATTAAACAAATTCAGCTTGTCTAATGACTTCCTTCCATGGCAACTCTTCAATATTTCGAACTTCAAAGTTCAAAAACCTGCTAAAGTGAGCATATAGACAACAATATACTATAATAAAGTAAGAATACCAATTATGAGCAAATTCATTATATGCATATATCCGTTTCAAGATCTGGTTAAAATAAACAGACAAGCACTTAGAGAAGTAAACGATCAATAAATATAATATCACACAAAGTGAGGGAAGAGTGAAAGTTGACTTGCATGTCTCCTCTTATATCCCTTTCGAACTTATGCATAAGCTAAACGCGTAATGATGCAGAAACAGAAAAGTTGAAAATATACATATACGAGTCACTAACCGGTTAAGCAGTTAAAGAAAGACAGCAATGAAGACAACTTAATCCACTATCCGACCCGAACACAGCAAAAATACTTTAGAAGTTCGCCGGAGATTCTTTTTAAGCAAAGAGTAATATGAATTTTCTTTTTTTAAAATATTCTAGTATGTGAGCCAAGATTAGCCGATCAGAATAATGAGGGGAAGGTCTAATTATATAGCAAAGAGGAGTAAGGAATACCCTAGATTAAGAACAATTTTAAAAATTTATTTCCTTAACCAAGAAATATAATCAACAAAATTATTTACCTTAACCGGGAGCCTTTACCAAAAATAAACAAGTAGACATCAATATACACTATAATTAAGGTAAAGAAATCAATCAATATTAGTCAAATAAACATGTAAAATCAACCAACACTTTTTTACAAACCACCGAATATATATTTACCATATAAGATCTGTCTACCCCTTTAACTAAGGCAAGAAAGAGCGATTAGCAACGACCCATAAATTAGACAATATATAATATCAAGCAAGAGAATAGTTATTTAAGGGAAGAGAACAATTCGGATCCAAATCACCTACCTCAATATATGCTTTCATATACTAAGTTAGCACAAACTTTTATTTTATTTTAAAATAAGGAGGCGATTCTAAACAGTAAACGAAATCGATCTAATAATAGAAAATTCCTCGACACTAATTAAGGAGAAATCAAATTAGAATTGAGGAAATTCACATCAAGACATAACAGTTCTAATAATATCAAAATCAAGGACATATTAATGTTGGTAGATAACTGAAGAAATATTGACATTTTAAATCAAACTTGAATAAAATTTCAGCAGAGTTAGAACAATACGCATACAAAAAATTCAATCATCACAAAGGAAAGCATGCTCAACATCAAGAAAATAATAAGTAGTCCAAGTTTTAACAAGCAAATGATTTTCATTTACATGTAGCAAGCATACAAAAAAAAATAAAAAATAAAAAAAAACGAAAATTCCCATAATCAAACTAAAAAAAAAAATATTGTTTTAAGAGTGAGGTAATAATTAAAAGAACGTACCTGGACGGATCGTTTAAGATCCGTCATCACAAAATTTTGAAACCTCAGATCCTTGCCAAAAAAAAGTAGAGCGGAGAAGAGAGGGGTTCGCCGGAGTTCATCCTTGTTGTTGTTGAAGTTCGCCTGACCGGAGCTGCTGTCGGTGGCCCTCTCCGTTTGCTGCTGTTGTTTGTTCTCTCCAGCTGCTGGAGTTGTTGTCGTTTTCGTCATTTTGCAGGTGGTTCGCCTGGCTGCTGTCCGGAGCTGCTGGAGGAGTTGCTGCCGCCGGCTGGAGCTGCTGGTTCGCTCGCCTGGGTGCTGTCCGGAGCTGCTGGAGGAGTTGCTGCCGCCGGCTGGATTTTTGTGGCGTCGCCGGCTGCTGGTTGCTGCTTCATGGAGCTGCTGCTTGCGATGGCTCGCCTGCCTGCTGGCCAGAGCAGCGCTTGGTTGAGCTGCCAGTGATGCTGGCTCTCACACCTGTTCGTCTGGCTGCTGGTTTTCGCCGGTGCTCACTGCCTCATC
>JAJOOS010000320.1:0-13756 GCA_029582725.1 Solanum chiquidenum
TCGACAATCATGAACAATCCTTCACAATTTACCCCTTGCAAGGTCATGAACCAAGTCTCACACTTACATTAAGGATATACTATCATCAACATGAATAAGACAAGGTTTCATAACCAAATTAACATAACCACAATACATAATAGAAATCACCTTGCATCAATATCTTCATTGAAATTCATGAAATTGGGGTCATGGGGTAGTTCATGGGTTCATGGGGAGTTTTACTATAAAATCACCACTAAAACGTCAAATCATCCATAATATACATCAAATAATATAATGAAAACAGTTTTAGGAAGAACCCATAACTAGAATGAAAACCCTAGTTTTTGAACAATAAAACCCATTTTTGAAATTGAGTTGAGAGAGCTTTATGGAGGAAAGTATTCCATGAATCAAGGTTCCCGTACCTTAATTAAAGTTTTGCCCACGATTTGGAGTTGAGAGGATTGATTATTGTGCCCTAATTTTCAAGTTCTTGGTGTTCTTCAATGGAGGAACTTGTAGAGAGAGAAATATTGGAGAGAAGAGGGATTTGGGAAATATTTGAGTGTTTGAGTTTATGACTTGAAAATAGGTGAAATTTACTTTAAAACAATATATAAACCACCCCACATTAATTGGACTAAATTAGTAATTGACCTATATGACCCTCACTAAATGACCCCGTCCAGTTGCCACGCCCATCTTCACGAGCCGTGGTGAGGACCACGACTCGTGGTCCCTTCCGTGAAGATTGGGACAGTGGCTAGGTTTTGGTGGCATTTGGCATTTAAACCTAAGTCACCTCCACGGGACCCTTCACGGCTCGTGAAGTGGACCACGGCACGTGGTACTGCCCGTGGAGTTGAGGCAGTGGCTTTGCCATTTGGCCATTTGCCTAAGGCAACTTCACGAGAGCCTCCGTTGGTCGTAGTCAAGACCATGGACCGTGGTGATGGCCGTGAAGTTGAGGCAGTAGCTAGGAATTTGGTGGCCAAACTTTCATGGCCAAGGCAAGACCACGCCCACCTTCACGAGCCATGGTGAGGACCACGACTCGTGGTCCTTCTCGTGAAGGTTGGGGCAGTAGCTAATGGCTAGGGGCTGCCTTGGCCTTTTGGCCTTGGCTTGGCCCCTTGGCCCTGGCACTTGCCTTAAGGCCTCGACCCCTATGACTCATATTTAAGACGTCCGTCCTTATGTTTAGGCTCTAGTTCAACCTACCATTTTCCGAAGTGTTACATTATCTCCCCCTTAGGAACATTCATCCTTGAATGGTGATCTAGACACCTTACGGGAGAAAAGACTCAAAACTAGCAGCCCAACAAACATGCAACATCAAAACAATGCACAATTCGTAGGAGGAAACATCAACTCCATCTCAAGTCATAAACAATGAAATCACAAGATAGTAGGAACTTAATCCACAACTCATTATGCACCAAACTCATCAATTCACATGATCATAGGAGGAACTACCTTCTCCAACTTAGAATGAGATCAACACAACATTAGAGAGCCATTAAGCCATATCATCACAAGTATAGCCAACAATGTTCATTATTTCACCTCATGAAGTCAAATACGCAATTATCATACTAAAGTGCAAACCAGCATGAAGAACATATAAATCATGAAAATTCAATATATACTAAACATGAATTCTCACAAGAACATGCACAACATAAGGAAATCATAAGGAATACTCATAGCACTAATGATTTCCAAAACACCAAACTCAAGAAACTATTTACCTCAAGTAGGGGTAGGGGTAGAAGTAGTAGGAAAAAGATGAGGATAGCGGGACTTCATATCGGCCTTGGCCTCCCAAGTAGAACCCTCAACTAAGTGATTCCTCCATAATACTTTAACAAAAACTACCTCTTTGTTCCTTAACTTCTTAACTTGCCGGTCTAAAATCTCAATCGGAACTTCTTCATAGGAAAGATTATCATAAACTCCTAAACTCTCTAAGGGAAGGATGGAAACCGGATCACCAATGCACTTCTTGAGCATGGAGACATGGAACACTAGGTGAACCGGAGCCAACTCACTGGGTAAGTCTAATTCATATGCAACATTTTCCACACGTGTCAAGATTTGGTATGGCCCCACATATCGAGGACTAAGTTTCCCCTTCTTGCTAAACGTCATCACACCTTTCATAGGAGATATTTTTTAGTAGACCCAATCACCAATCTTGAATTCAAGATCCCTTCTTCTATTGTCGGCATAGGACTTTTGTCAACTTTGAGTTGTCTTCAACCTCTCTCTAATGAGTCAAACTTTTTCAATGGCGTCATAAACTAAATCGGGACCAATTAGAGCAAACTCACCTACTTCAAACCAACCCACCAGAGATCTACACCTCCTACCATAGAGTGCTTCAAACGGATCCATGTCAATGCTTGAATGGTAACTATTGTTGTAGGCAAATTCAATTAATGGAAGATGATCGTCCCAATTTCCCTTGAAATCAATCACACACGCCCTCAACATATTCCCTAAGGTCTGAATGGTCTGTTCCGCTTGGCCATCCGTCTAAGGGTGGAAAGCGGTACTAAGTTTAACATTGGTACCAAGCCCTCTTTGGAATGCTTTCCAAAAATGTGAAGTAAACTGAGTAGCTCGATCCGATATAATGGACAAAGGAACCTCATGTAACTTCACAATTTCCTTGATGTATATCTTAGCATAGTCTTCTGCCGAGAAGGAAATCTTGACAGGAAGGAAATGGGCTGATTTCGTCATCCTATCAACAATGACCCAAATAGAATCATGTCGCCTTCGAGTACGAGGCAACCCCACAACGAAGTCCATATTCACCTCCTCCCACTTCCAAGTGTGAAGATCTATATCTTGGAACAAACCTCCTGGTTTTTGGTGTTCGGCTTTGACTTGCTGACAGGTTGGACATTTTGCCACAAACGCCGCTATATCATTCTTCATGCCATTCTACCAATAGACCTCCCGCAGATCACGATACATCTTGGTGGCTCCCAGATGAATAGAATATCGCGAACCATGAGCCTCTTCTAGAATATGATATCTCAAGCCATCAACATCCGGAACACACAATCTACCTTGGTACCTAAGATCCCCATCTCCCCCTTGGGAGAACGCCTCAACGGACTTGTTGAGAACCAATTCTTTCAATTCCATCAAAATAGGATCAAGATGTTGCTTAGACTTCATATCCACCACAACGGATGATTCGGAACTATAGTGAACCATAAATCCAACCTTCGAAGAATCTACCAATTGGACACCTAAATGGGACAACCTATGCACCTCGCGAACTAGTTCCTTCTTCTCATCTTCTACATGAGCCACACTACCCATAGTCATTGGACTTAAGGCATCGGCAACTACATTAGCTTTGCCGGGGTGGTAAAGGACACTCATATCATAATCTTTTAAAAGTTCCAACCACCTTCTCTGTCAGAGATTCAAATCTCTCTTACTAAACACATATTGGTGACTCTTGTGGTCAGTGAACACATCAACATGGACCCCATATAAGTAGTGCCTCCAAATTTCAAGGCAAAAACTTCCACCGCCAATTCTAGATCATGGGTCGGGTAATTCTTTTCATGTACTTTGAGTTGCGTCGAAGCATAGGCAATCACCTTGCCATATTGCATAAGGACACATCCCAAACCCATTCGGGAAGCGTCGCAATAAACTACAAACCTATCAATACCTTCCAGTAAGGTCAACACTGAAGCAGTGGTGAGTCTATACTTTAACTCCTGGAAACTCTTCTCACAAGTCTCAGGCCACTCAAAATTGGATTTCTTTTGAGTCAAAGTTGTTAACATAGAAGAAATAGATGAGAAACCTTCAACAAACCATCTATAATACCCGGCCAAGCCCAAAAAGCTTCATATATTAGTGGGACTTAGAGGTATAGGCCAATTCTTAACCGCATCGATCTTCTTAGGATCAACCTCTATACATTGTCTTGACACTATATGACCGAGGAAAGCAACCAAACTTAGCCAAAACTCACACTTGCTAAACTTAGCATACAATTGCTGGTCTTTAAGGACTTGCAAAACTATCCTCAAATGTTCCATGTGATCTCCCTCACTCTTAGAATAGATCAAAATATCATCAATAAAGACGATCACAAATGAATCAAGGTATTGTCTAAACACCTCATTCATGAGATCCATAAAAGCTGCCGGAGCATTGGTTAGACCAACAGACATCACTAAGAATTCAAAGTGACCATACCTAGTTTGGAAGGTTGTTTAAGGAATATTAACATCTCTCACCCATAGTTGGTGATAGCCCGAACGTAAGTCAATCTTTGAAAAATAACTCGCCCCTTAGAGTTGGTCAAATAAATCATCAATTCTGGGGAGCGGGTATTTATTCTTTATAGTGACCTTGTTCAACTAGCGATAGTCAATGCACATCCTAAGGGACTGATGTTTGCGAAATCAAGACACAACTTTCGATGCAAGTGTCTACGATCGTATAATAGTTTAGTAACCCAACCAAGGGTTGGGATCGTTCCCAAGGGAATGGTTTTGAGAATTAATAGAAAAATAAAATTTAGTTCTAACTAGTCGTAGCTAAATACATTAACGATTAAAAATACTGTAAATTAAAGGGGGACACAAGAGTGTCAATTAACAATGGGGGGTTTTGTCACAAGTAAGTAAAAACAACAAAACAAATAAGGATTTCTAAGTAATGAGAGGGGATCCTTGGGATGTGACGGAAATACGGGTTAAGCTAGATTATTGGGTGCATGATTTCGATAGAAGATTCATAGAATAATTCTGACTAGGCTAAACTTTAAGGGGGATAAGCTCTCTCTCGAGCAACTTACCCCATTTCAAATGTGTTCCTCTCGGACACCCACTTGCCGCATGAAGACCAGCCTACGCCTTAACCCACTCACTCTCTTGAGATGAGTGTGTGGGAATGAGACTAGGATTCACTCTCTCGAGCTGAACCTCATGTCGACCCACTCCCACCGGCAATCAATTTAGTAGTTTTAGTTTTACGACATCTCTCTTGAGTAAGTCAAAAATACATAAATAAACTTGTATTTGCAACTACAAATTCATTAAATTCATCCACAACTACAAAATGAAATCACAATTAAACTATGATTAAACTATCAGTAAGCAAGACCCAACAATTATCTTAACTCATATTCGCAAAATCACACCCCAAGAATTGGGGGTTTTAGCCACACATGTATAAGAGATAGAAATTTATACCAAATTGAGCTCGCATTCAACTGGGTATGCAGATTTATGTCTTGATACAGGCCAAAATTGAAGAATCCAAGAAACCCAAATCTAAATCTTAAAGATGAAACCCTTTGGATCTTCAAGTCTTCAAAACCCTCTCAAACTTAGAGCAAAAATATCAAAAACTATTATTCTAAATTATAATAATTGTTCGACACTTAAAACTACAACTCTAAGTAGTAGTTATAGTTTTCACAAATTTATGCTGCAGCGGATCACTAGGCATCGTTAGTCAAAATCGCCGATCAACTTGGTGATTCGTCCTTTGGTGTAGTTCATCACCGTCTTGCACCAGCCTTCAGCATCGTCGTGCTCTGGGTCATTGGGCGACGTGGTACTGCTTCGCGGAACTTCTCGGCGATGCACCAACTGCTCCCTTTTTCCGCCGACTTGATCCTTTCGTTCAGGGCTCAACACACTGGAACAAAAGGCGAAGTAAGACCCTTCAACGACTCACCAAGTGGACTCAGCGATCCTCAGGCCTTCATTTCTTCATTTTTTTCAGCCTTTTCGTTCCTTTTTGCGACGTAGTGTCCATGCTTTCCTTCAAACTTTAAATACCTGAAACTTAAGGGTTTTCATTAGATATTGAGATAAAATAAGCATTTGAGGACACAATTTCTATTAAAATAGCCCTAAATGAGTCCAATTTGTGGACTCATCCCCCAACTTAAACTTTTGTTTGTCCTCAAGTGAAACTCAAGTTCAGAAGTTCAATAAGAATGTCTCAAACAGTGCTACATAAGACTCAATTATGAATGTACACAACAAGACTCAATTTACTTATGCAAGGATCAATTGTGTACTTAAAGATTCAAGTTGTGACACTCCATTACCAAAGATTCTCAAGCTCGCAATACTTGCTTCAAATGTAAGTTAAAGCTCAACAAAGGCCTTTGAATGCCCTCACACAAATGATGATTCCATTTTCACACGCAAAGGTATAATCAATTTAAAGTTCTGGAATCAGATACAACGCTCACACTCACAAAGATGAACACAATGCATGCTTTCACCCATAGGTTTGCTCATATTGGTTTGCTCATATTTTCCAATCAACATTTGTTTCAACTTACTCAAGATCACAAAGGTGTTAACAAGTCTTGTAACGGGTCTGAGTGCAAAGGTATGGTCATTTAGGCTCAGACACTTTTATCCTCATGAAATGTGGTGCTCTCAACACTTCCTTTCTTTCTCCTTCATCATTTTCATTAGTGCATCATAGGTCATCCTATTATTCGCTTCCCATGGATTGTTCAGAACCCTATTTCTTTGGTACTTTATTCCACAACATTCTCTCTTTTTTTCTTTGTTTTTTTAATGAAAGGGTTCCATTTTTCTCAACACCATGGGTTAAAAGAGACTTTCATTGCACTTCTTGAATTTCCCTTTTCTTTTTCACCACACCCCCAACTTAGGCTTTTGGCCTAAGTTGGCTATTCAATTAACCACAATTCAAGAGGATTATAGGTAATGGATTAAGAAAGGTCTAGTTTTCATCAGGTTTCTTCCAAAGAAAGGTAAGGCTCAAAGGGTGTTCAAGAGAGAATCGCACGCTCACAAGGTAGGTCACAAAATAGGTATATGTCAAATTGGTTCACACTCTTCGAAGTTGCCTAAGATCATATCAAGAGAGAGTCTTACTTAGTCAACCGGACCACCAGGGAAAATTCTAGGTATTGTCATGCATGGTTCCAGGTAAGCTTATGACACAAGGCATCGACACTTCAGTCAAATAAGACTCCACACTTTTGCTAGTGTATAACGATCATCACAAGAGAATCGATTTGATAAATGGCTAATGACAATGAGATGCAAAGAGTTCACATATTGTCTATGCAACTTCATTTGGCCTCATTGTAGCCGTACATTCACGTTCGTTCGATTGTAAGCACTATCCAAGTCATCGGTATTGATCAAAACCAAAACTCAAATTTGCCAAGGAATAGCCACATTCAACACACATGAGGTGGCACAAATTTTCTGGACAGGTCAAAATTATTTTGTAATTTAAAATAAAAGGAGCCACAAGCTCAAACATCATCCACAAAACGCAGTATTAACACAATTGTAAAACAGAACAACCCAAATATATACACGAAACACAAACAAAAGTAGCACAGAAAAGGTGTGGGTCTCACCCCACCATAAATAAAAACATTTGTCCTCAAATGTATATAACAAAATATCCAGAATGTAAATGAAAGGAAGACATAGAGGAAGGTAAAGAAGGGATCATGTCTAAGCAGTCGCTCCATCTGTCTGGGCATCAGTGCCCGATGTGTCACTTTGGATTTGGGCATCAGTGCCCGAAGTTGCCTCAGAGGTAACAGCAGGACAGGATTCACCAAGGTATGTTTAGTGTGTGTCTGCCAGAATTATATGCACCGCTCTACAAAATCCCCTGGTCCATGATGGAATATTAGGGTCCAGGGTAATGGTCAGCCTGGCAGAAGTGGGATTTTTGCCCTTGCCTTTCCCAGTAGTTGTGGTCAGTTTTGTAGCTTTGCCTTTCGACGTAGTTGTATCCTCATTTATCACACTCCCTTTTGACTTCTCTTGGGCAGGCTTTATTCTTTCCACATCTTTTGATTTAGTCATGTCTGTAAAGTCTTAAAGAGAAATTTAAAAAATTTAAACAAAAAAAAGCGGAACTTATGCAGACAAACTCGCCAAACCAGATGGCAAATCACTGAATTTCTTAGGCGAGCTAGATCAGGCTTGCTAAAGGAATTAGCTCTAAAATTATAGCAAGAAGGCGAAAGGGGAACTTCTTCAGCGGGTTGATTTTGGCGGGTCGTCGATAGTTTTTGGCGAACCAGGACAAGTCCCCTGCAGCGGCGCCATTTTGATGTTTGCGTAATCAAGACACAACTTTCGATGCAAGTGTCTACGATCGTACAATAGTTTAGTAACCCAACCAAGGGTTGGGATCGTTCCCAAGGGAATGGTTTTGAGAATTAATAGAAAAATAAAATTTAGTTCTAACTAGTCATAGCTAAAGACATTAATGACTAAAAACATTATAAATTAAAGGGGGACACAAGAGTGTCAACTAACAATGGGGGGTTTTATCACAAGTAAGTAAAAACAACAAAACAAACAAGGATTTCTAAGTAATGAGAGGGGATCCTTGGGATGTGATGAAAATATGGGTTAAGCTAGATTATTGGGTACATGTTTTCGATAGAAGATTCATAGAATACTTGTGACTAGGCTAAACTTTAAGGGGGATAAGCTCTCTCTCGGGAAACTTACCCCATTTCAAATGCGTTCCTCTCGGACACCTACTTGCCACATGAAGACCAGCCTAAGCCTTAACCCACTCACTCTCTCGAGCTGAATGTGTGGGAATGAGACTAGAATTCACTCTCTCGAGCTGAACCTCATGTCGACCCACTCCCATCGGCCATCAATTTAGTAGTTTTAGTTTTACGACCTCTCTCTCGAGCAAGCCGAAAACACATAAATAAACTTATATTTGCAACTACAAATTCATTAAATTCATCTACAACTACTAAACAAAATCACAATTAAACTACGATTAAACTACCAGCAAACAAGACCCAACAATTATCTTAACCCATATTCGCTAAATCGCACCCCAAAAATTGGGGTTTTTAGCCACACATGTATAAGAGATAGAAATTTATACCAAATTGAGCTCGCATTCAACTGGGTATGCAGATTTATGCTCTTGATACAGGCCAAAATTGAAGAATCTAAGAAACCCAAATCTAAATCTTAAAGATGAAACCCTTTGGATCTTCAAGTCTTCAAAACCCTCTCAAACTTAGAGCAAAAATATCAAAAAGTATTATTCTATATGAAAATTATAATAATTGTTCGACACTTAAAACTACAACTCTAACTAGTATTTATAGTTTTCACAGATTTGTGTTGCAGCAGATCACTCGGCGTCATTAGTCAAAATCGCTGATCAACTCGGCGATTCACCCTTTGGTGTAGTTCATCGCCGTCTTGCACCAGCCTTCAAAATCATTGTGATCTAGGTCATTGGGCGACATAGTATTGCTTCGCGAAACTTCTCGGTGATGCGCTGACTGCTCTCTTTTTCCGCCGACTTGATCATTTCCTTCAGGACTCAGCACATTGGGATAAAAGGCGAAGTAAGACCCTTCGGTGACTGGCCAAGTGGACTCGGCGATTCTCAGGCCTTCATTTCTTTGTTCTTTTCAGCCTTTTCATTCCTTTTTGCGATGTAGTGTCCATGCTTTCCTTCAAACTTTAAATACCTTAAACTTAAGGGTTTTCATTAGATATTGAGATAAAATAAGCATTTGTAAGACACAATTTCTATTAAAATATAGCCCTAAATGAGTCCAATTTGTGGACTCATCAGGGACCTATCCTTCTTCTTCGCAAATAAGATCAGTGCACCCCATGGAGATATGCTTGGTTAAATAAAACTCTTATCTAGTAAATTCTTGAGTTGAGCTTTTAACTCTTTCAATTCAGTCGGGGTTATCCGGTAAGAAGGAATAGATATGGGTTTTGTATCTGGTATAAAATCAATGTCGAAGTCTATTTCCCGTTCTGGAGGAATACCGGGCAAGTCATCAGGGAAAAACCTCAGGAAACTCCCTCACTATGGGGACCGACTCTAAAGAAGGAGTCTCGAACTCAACGTCCTTAACCCTTACTATATGATAGATACAAACCTTAGCAATCATTTTACAAGCCTTTAGACACGAAATTAATCAACCTCTAGGAATTGAATTTCCCCCTTTCTATTCAAAAATGGGCTCATCAGGAAACTGAAACTTCACTACCCGAGTTCTACAATCAATGGAGGCAAAACAAGTATGCAACCAATCCATCCCTAAGATGACATCAAAGTCTAACATATCTAACTCTACCAAGTCAACCCGAGTGACTCTATGAGGTAAAGAAATGGGATAATTTCTATAGACTCTTTTTGCAACAACTGAGTCACCAACTGGGGTGGATACTGAAAAAGGTTCTATTAGAGTTTCAGGGAGTACATCAAATTTCATAGCTACCAAAGGTGTAACAAAAGATAGAGTAGCACCAGGGTCTAACAATGCATAAATATTAATGGAAAATACTTGTAACATACCGGTGACAACGTTCGGGGATCCCTCTTGATGACTTCGGGACTGGAGAGCATAAAAATGACTCTTCTTCGGAGCATCCGAATTAGAACCACTTTGGGGGGCTTGGTTACCCTCCCTCCTCTTGGCCGAATGGGTTGGGCAATCTTTCAGTTGATGCCCACCCTTTCCATATCCATAGCACACACTCGTACCGACAAGACATTTACCTTCATGCTTCTTACCACATTTTGCACAAGTAAGCCTATCGACATAAGAACCACCTCCACTACCACCCTGTGGCTTAGGAGTAGGCACCCTTTCTTTGTTGGCATTAGAAGTGTTAGTGGTACCTTGATTAGAAAACCTCTTCTTAAACTTTGGTTTGCCTTGAACCTCAAATCTGCCTTTAGACGAATTGTTTTCATCTACTCTTGTTCTCTTAACTTCTCTACCAGTCTGCCTGAGTTTTTCTTCCTCAATTTTTTCGGCATGAACCATAAGGCGTGAAATGTTCATGCTTGGAATGAGCATTGCCGAACGACACTCATTTACCACCAAGGCAGATATCCCCATAACATATTTATTCATCTTGGCCCTTGAGTTTGCCACTAAGGTTGGAGCATGCTTAGACAATTGCGTGAACTTAAGGCCATATTCTTTCACACTCATACCTCATTGGCGAAGGTTGATGAATTCCTGCATCTTTCTCTCCCTCAATTCTAGTGGGAAAAATCTATCAAGGAAAGCCGACTTGAATGCTTCCTAATCAATCGGACCCTCTCTCATAATTCTCTCCCCTTTTCACTGTTCATACCAAACCTGAGCTACGTCCTTCAACTGGTAAGCGGCCAATTCCGCCTTCTCACGATTAGTCACTCCCATAGCATCAACCACCTTCAACACTTCATCTAGAAAGCCTTGTGGATCCTCATCCACTTTGGAGCCTTAGAAGGTAGGAGGATTCATTCCAGTGAAATCCCTAATCCTAGAAGTGGTTGTGCTAGCATTCAGATTCGGTTCAACTCTTGCATCCCTAGTGACTTGATTCATCAAATCCTGAGTCAGGGCCTTGAGAGTCGTCCTAATCTCCACATTAGTCATAGCTCCCGCTTCATCAGGTAATCGAGGATTTAGAGGAGCTTGGGGAGGATTCACCTCATTGGCATTATCCTGTTGCCCTCTCCTTATATTACCTCTCCTTGTATTCATTTCCTATAATCGTAAGAAAAGGATTAGAAAGGAGATCATACGCTAGGACTTCAAGAACGAATAGAGAGTAATGAAAGAAGGGAAAATTCCTAACCATCATATAGCTTCTCACTCATAAGTGTGGCGCGCTTCACACTCATGAACAAAACTCTATTAGATGTGGTTTCATGAAACATCAATTCTAAATATTATTCCCAAAATCTAATGCTCTGATACCAAGTTTTTCATAACCCGGGGTTACCCCCTAGACGTAGCATGGCGTAGTTGACCCCGAAGGGGTCGCCTACCAGCCCTTAGCATAATCATACACATAACGTCATAAGAAATAATGCGGAAATTAAAACTTTTCAAGCAAAAGTCAAACTTCAAATTCCATAAATAAATATTCGTGGAAATACTAGACTTGTCTCATTGAAAACCATCTGACATGAGAGTACAAAACAAGGGACTCAACCCTTTACATCAATGAAAGTCTTAACATAAGAAAGTACTAATAAAACTAAGACTGAAATAGAACATCTGGTCCTCGAACTAGAGGACTCGTCAAAATGTAGGAAATAGTCGACCCAAGCTTTACTTTGAAGAAATAAGTAATGAATCAACGTTCGGGACCTACACTCATAGTATGTAGAAAAGAAGGGGTTAACACAAATATGTACTAAGTATGGAAACATGCATAAAACATTTAACTATGCTAAATAGGGCATTTTTCTTGGAAGCATGCATTAATCAAGTTTGGAAAGCCAATATGCATTTACAAACATAGAAGACAAGTTATAGTCACAACACATTCATAACATAGAAATATCAATACCTTAGCAACCTCTAAAGACACTTGTGCAATGTATGGTTGGCATCCCATAATACCAACCTTACTAAGCATTCCTTGAAGCCACATATTCATTACCATAATTTTCAAGTTACCATAATCCATAGTCATGAATGAGGAATTACACAAGTACATGAACTAAACATAAGGGAAGTCATCTATTCATATCTTATCATACCATAAGGAAATCATTCCACAACATCCTAATAAGTCTCCTTGTGCAATGTAAAAGTGAAGTCACATATCCCCACTCCTACCAAGTAAACCCATTAAGAAGTCATAGTATAGTTCCTATCATATTTATTATCTTATTGTTATTAGGGAATATTAGCCATAACCGACATAGACCATGTGAGCTACATGGAATCCGGTGTCATATAACCCCACACCGAAATAATGCATTCTACTTGCCGAAGGTAGAACTATTCATATTTAGCTTCTAAGTGGATCCAATAGTTAAGTCCTATGTTTGGCACATAGTTATGGGATAGGGAGATTGCTACTAGAAACCCAACCTATTGCATTAGCGGAGGAGCTTCCATCTCATGAGCTTACTATAGATGACCCAACATATTGCATTAGCGGAGGGGACTTTTCCTCATTGTCCATATCCACTTGGTACTAAGCATTATTTCCCAATTATACATAGTTAGTATGGAATTGTATCTACATGTGTGAAGGAATACTTTACCCTTCGTTCAATACAACTCACTAAATAGATCATAGATTCATTTAAGTGAGAACTACCTTTCACCTTAGAATCATCATTTTTGGGTGAGTAACTTTCCCCTCATTATTCATAGTATTTTCATGAGAACTAGCCCTTCAATCAACACAATAACATCGACATCATCCTAGACAATTTATACATAAACATGTGTAAGGATAGGGGAAATTAGTCTTCCAACAACACCTCAATTCACACAATAGTCATAAGATTCTCACCTTTTAAATAAGTTCATGAGTTCATCAATAACTATCGACAATCATGAACAATCCTTCACAATTTACCCCTTGCAAGGTCATGAACCAAGTCTCACACTTACATTAAGGATATACTATCATCAACATGAATAAGACAAGGTTTCATAACCAAATTAACATAACCACAATACATAATAGAAATCACCTTGCATCAATATCTTCATTGAAATTCATGAAATTGGGGTCATGGGGTAGTTCATGGGTTCATGGGGAGTTTTACTATAAAATCACCACTAAAACGTCAAATCATCCATAATATACATCAAATAATATAATGAAAACAGTTTTAGGAAGAACCCATAACTAGAATGAAAACCCTAGTTTTTGAACAATAAAACCCATTTTTGAAATTGAGTTGAGAGAGCTTTATGGAGGAAAGTATTCCATGAATCAAGGTTCCC